>VOPJ01012131.1:0-17737 GCA_014673585.1 Semibalanus balanoides
CCCCCCCCGGCCCGAGGAAGGTGGCGCCGAGCACCGGCCCGGCGCGGGTTAAGGCGTCTTACTGGTTGTAGGTACTAGAGTGGTGATGTATGCAAAAATGTGTCAGTTTGTCTGTGCAGGAATGTGCCTGTTTGACAGAAGAAAGACAGAGTATTGTTCTGGTGTTTGCGTTTGAATGCCGGTGATGAAAAACTACACGATAACTTCTAACACGATTTCGAAAGCCTTTGAACTCGTGCCCTAAGAAACAATTGGAGTGTACTGCCGTATTGCAAACCATCAAACCAGTACTCAGTATATGTAACTCGATCGAACCTGCTATCATCGGAAGTTTCCAATCGACAATTATCGTCTGTGCTGTTTTCCGTGGCGTGAATGCAAATGATCCGGTTATCGCGCGACAGGTCCTTGTCGCTGTCTTTGTGTCAGCTGGAGGTATGTGTGCTGTGTTTGGTGGGTCGTCATGTTCACCTGCACCGTCTGTCTGTGTATTACAGCGCGCCTCTCAGATCCGCTCCGTGCCGTTCACGGGGGACAGCTCTGTACTAACCTGTTACCTGGTCTGTCTTTGTATTACAGCGCGCCTCCCAGATCCGCTCCGTGCCGTTCACGGGGGGACAGCTCTGTACTAACCTGGTCTGTCTGTGTATTACAGCGCGCCTCTCAGATCCGCTCCGTGCCGTTCACGGGGGACAGCTCTGTACTAACCTGGTCTGTGTTGCAGCGCGGCTCCAGGATCGCTCCGTGCCGTCAGGGACAGCTCCGACAGCTCTGAGGGTGCCAGGAAGCCACGTCGTGCCGCGGGGGAGGCGTCCAGCCACACCGGCTCTCACGATGACCACGGTCACGCTCAAGAGTCAGAAGTCCACGGCCAAGTGACGGCAGCCCGTCCCGCAGTCCCCAGAGGTAGGTGTCACGCCTTGTGTCTGGGGCAGATCTATTATCGAGTACAGTGCATTAGTAATGTCACAAATTATGCGTCCGCTCATATGATTTTAACATGCCGTCCGACTCCGAGCTTCAGCGCGTGTACGCATAGTGTATGGCACATTGTGGTTACATCTTGCTGGTATGTTGGTCAGGCACACGGCTATGTTATACTGGACGTCTTCAGGCTGCCAGTAAGAAGCTGTCTCGGCTCCTCGCACCCCTTCAGGCGCGTCAGCCGCTCCCCCCCCCCCTCTGCAGCGTTCGGGCTGGTGTTTTGAATGATCGATTGGGTGCCGGTGGTAGCGGCCTGTTTATGTCACTAATGGTCGGAACGGGCGCCGCTCGCGTGGGACCGGGCACGGCAGGCGGACTGATGGACGTGGTGTGTGGGGACTGATGACGGTTCTGCAGCCGGTCACTGCAGCGCGGTACGGACAGTGGCGCATCAGAGGAGGGCCATGACCCCCCTCTTGGGCCTCGAACTTGAGGGGGCACTCTAGCCGCCTGAGGGGGCACTCTGGCCGCCTGCAGGGGCACTCTGGCCGCCTGAGGGGGCCCTCTTGCCGCCTGAGAGGGCACTCTGGCCTGCTGAGGGAGGGGGGCCTCTGTTGACCTGAGGTGACCTCATCACAGTGTCCCAAAATTTGTCGATTTGGGTGGGAGATGACACCCACCTGTGAATAATTTCGCCACTCTCATTCTCATTTTTAGGAATAAACTTTCCACTCCAATTTAAATGTGATTATGATTTCTATATAAATAAATATTCACTAAAATACATTATTTCATTGAAACAATTTGCTTTTCATAATTCAAACAGTAATCATATCATTACGCATTTTCTACTGATTTTCCACTCTCATGGTCCTTTGCACTCTGACAGCCTGCGGGGCCTCTTGCCGCCTGAGGGGGGCACTCTGGCCGGCTGAGGGGGGCCTCTGTTGACTTGAGATGACCTCAACATTTTGCAAATTAGGAAAAAAAAGGAAATGAAATAGGGGCACCCTCAAAATATAGTGGACCAAATCCGTCTAGTTTTCCAGATTTGGGTATAGGTAGGGGCACCACTACCATTGATGGCCCCCCTTCTTGAAGATTGTCTGGATCCGCCACTGTACTGGACGAACCGCTGGCCGCGTGTCCTGATCCGCCAGCTGTAGAGCGCTGACGGTATCGAGCACGGGGTCCACTGTGGGGCGGTGGGACTGGCTGCCTGCTGTGGCGGGTGGGTACTGTGCTCGGTTATTTGGTCCCTGCAGGGTGGACCAGGTCAGTTTCATGACGCACTAGCATGTTTCGAGCGGCGAATTTGTATGGTTCCGTTATTCCGTTCCGAGAGATTCCGTTATTCCCGCGTGATTCCGTGATGGTTTTAGCTAGACACACATAGTGTTAGGCGTATTGCAGTTGTGTTGGTGTTAACTGATGTGAATATGGACCTTAGGTAGGGATGATAGGTGAAGTTTGACCCCTACTGCATTTGTTCGCACGACATTGCTTTGGCTTTTCTTTGGTGGTCTGTGGGTGGACGCTCAATGAATGCCAAGACCGTCCAAGTCCTTGTGTACTAGAATGACGTCCCGTAATCACATTGTCTGTGATTACGGGACTGTCTCTGTGATTACGGGACTGTCTCTGTGATTACGGGACTGTCTCTGTGATTACGGGACTGTCTCTGTGATTACGGGAGTGTCTCTATGTCCCTATTGTCATGCTGCTGCTCTTTTGTGCTTTTGTTTACATGGTATCGCAATTTGTGTTGCCTCGCATTGTCATGTGAATGGAAACAGCGAGGCAACGCTTGTCTGTTTTCTTACGATTGTTGCCGCGTAGTCTCGCCCGCTTGTCACCGACCTCGGTGTCTTCGTGCACTCTGAGGTGGTGATTCCTCGCTGGCTTCGAAAGCGTCTTGTTACCTTGTTTACGCACCAGGCGCATTTCGGCGAAATCTGCGTATTGTATTCGGCCAGCAGACTCAACAACCCTGACCTGTCATCCCCTGTCATCCTCCCCTGACCGCCCCCTCACCTGACACCTCCCCCCCCCCTGTTACATTTGCAGAGCACAGCGGGAGACGGACACCACTGCCGACCAGCCCTGCCCCGAGACGCTGACGCCGCCAGCACGACTCAGTCATGACGCCTGATCGTACTCCGCCGCCTCTGAAGGAAGGTTAGTCGTAACGCTGCCCGTAGCCCGGCTCTCCAGGAAATAGTCGTAAACGCGCTGGTAGCGCCCGCTCTCGAAGAAGTTAGTCCTCCGTCCCGCAACGCTGTTATCCCGGTCTCCTAGAAGAAGGTAGTCGTAACGCGGGAGCGCCGGCTCTCTGAAGAAAGAGCTGTAACGCTGGGTAATCGCCGCTCTCTCAAGAAGTTAGTCGTAACCCTGAGTAGCCCGTGCTCTCTGAAGAAAGTACGGGGTAACGTCGGTAGCCCGGCTCTCTGAAAAGCGTTCAGTCAGGTAAAACCGCTGGTAGTGCCGCTCTCTGAAGAAGTAGTCTAACGCTAATAGCGCTGTCTCTGCGAAGAAGGTTAGTCGGTACCTGGTACGCCGGCTTCGAAGAAGTTAGTCGTAACGCTGGGTACGCGCCGACTCTCTCAAAGGAAGGTAGTCTTCCGGTGTAACGCTGCCCCGTTAGCGCCGGCTCATTTGAACAACCGTTAGTCGTAACGCTGGGCCCTATCGCCCGGCTCTCTGAAGAAGGTAGTCGCCAGGTAACGCTGGTACGCTCGCTCTCTGAAAGAAGGTATAGCGTAACCTCGTAGACCCGCCTCTTCAAGAAGTAGTCGGAACCTGGGTATCGCCCGGCTCTCTGTAAGGAACGTTAAGTCGATGTAAAACGCTGATGTAGCCCGCCTCTGAAGAAGTTAGTCGGTAACCGGTATGGGCACCGGCTCTCTGAGAAGTTAGTCCGCGAACGCTTACCTGGTAGTGCCGGCTCGTCTGAAAAGGTATGAAACGCTGGGTAATGCGGCTCTCTGAAGAAGGTTAGAACGGTTAACGCCTGGGTAGTGCCGGCTCTCTCTCAAAAAGTTATCACCGTAACGCTGAAAGGTAGTCCGGCCTCTGTAAGAAGGTTAGTCAGGTAACGCTGGGGTACGCCTAACTACTCTTAAAAAGCTAGTCCGAACGCTGGCGTAAGCGCGCTCTCTCAAGGTTATCGTAACCGCTGGTAGTGCCGGCCTCCCAAAGAAGTTATCGTAACGCTGAGGGTAGCGCCGCTCTCTAAGAAGTAGTCGTAACCTGGTAGTGCCGCTTCTGAAGAAGTTTTATCGTAACGCTGGTAGTGCCGCTCTCTGTCAAGAAAGGTAGTCTACGGTAACGCTGGTATTGCCGCTCTCTGAAGAAGTTAGACAAGTAACGCGGTAGGCCGTCTCTGAAGAAGGTAGACGTAACGACTGGGTAGTGCCGGCTTCTCTCAAGAAGGTTTAGTAAACGGTAACGCTGAGCGCCGCTCTTCTCAAAGAAGGTATCGTAAGCTGGGTAGCCGGCTCTCTAAGAAGTTAGCCGGTAAACCTGGGTAGGCCGGCTCTCTCAAGAAGGTTAGTCGGTAACGCTGGTAGCGCCGCTCTCTGAAGGAAAGGTTAGTCACAGTAACGCGGGTAGTTGCCGCTCTTGAAAAAGTGTTATCGGTAATCGCGGGTAGTGCCGGCTCTCTGAAAGAATGTTAGCGTAACCTGTGGTTAGGCCGCATCTCTGAAGAAGGTTATCCGAATCGCTGGTCAGGCCAGCTTCTCTCAAGAATCGTTATCGGTAACGCTCCGGGTAGTCCGCTCTTGAAGAAGGTTTATCAACGCTGGGTAGCCCGGGACTCTCTCAAGAAGTCCGGTAGAGTGCGCGCAGTAGTGCCGGCCTCTCCAAGTAAGGTTAGTTGTAACGCGGTAAGCCCGGCTCTCTCAAGAAGGTTAGTCGAATTTAGAAGTGCCTGGGTAGCGCCGCTCTCTCAAGAAAGTTATCTGTAACGCGCTGTAGCACCGCTCATCAAAAGGTCTGTAGAGTTGCTGGGATAGCCCGCTTCTCTGAAGAAGGTCGTAGAGTGCGTCTGGGTAGCGCCGCTCTCTCAAAAGAGTAGTCCTGTAACGCTGGTAGCGACGCCTCAAGCAATATCCGTAACGCATGCGGTAGCGCCGAGCTCTCTGAAAGAAGGTTAGTCGGTAACGCTTGCCCGTCAGTGCGGCTCTCTGTAATAAGTTAAGTCGGTTGGTGACGCTGGAGTAGGCGGCTCTCCTGGGGAAAAAAAGGAAGCTTAGTCGGTAACCTGGGTATGCGCTCCTCTCAAGAACGTTAGTCGTTTAACGCTGGGTATGCACGGCCTCGAAGAAGTTATCGGTGTAACGGTGGTAGTGCCGCGCTCTCTTGAAGAAAGGTTAGTCAGGTAACGCTGGTAGCGCGTCTCTCCAAGAATCGTAGGAGATCGCTGGGTAGCGCCGGCTTCCTCAAGAAAGTTATCGGTTAGATGCGCTGGGTAGCGCCGGCTCTCTCAAGAAGGTTAGTTCGGTATACGCTTAGCACCGCTTCTCAAGAAATCGATAGAGCTGTCTGGGTACGCCGGCTCTCTGAGAAGGTCTCAAGTAGACTAAGATCGCTGCGGAGCGCCGCAGACTCTCATCTTAATTAGTCGAGTTAAGTGTTGTGGCCCGGTAGCGCTGCTATTTGTGCTAAAACAATGCGCGTAGTGCATATGCACCACTATAGCCTGTTGATGTATAGGTGTCAATGATGCTAAATTGCAGTAAGCTTGGTCTGGTCCTGTGGAAAGATAGTGTCACCCTCGGGAATTGTAGAGGAATTTATGTCTGCTGATGTTACGTTCAGCTGACATGATGGACATGGGCTGGTAATTTATGCTCCGTGACAGCTTTTGCAAGCGGTATTGTGATAGGAAAGGCGGTGGTAATGGGAGTATTATGGTTGATTAGCTCAAATAATTGTCAGTTACGCCGTTTGTTTCGGAATTTACGTGGGATAGTTGATGCCAAGTGGCATTAATGCCCGCGAGTTAGTATGTTTTCCCCGCGAGAAGCTCACGTGAGTTGTTGTTAAGATAATGCGTTTGCATATCGGGGCCTTGATGTAATGGTGGCCCATTCATTTGCATCCACTTAGTGGTGTCGAACTAGGCCTTATGTGAGCATCACTTGTTGCATAAATTTGCATGCTTTAATTCAAAGCTGGCTGGTCACATTTTAGGACGCCGGACGTTCAGAATGGCTACGTTGTTTAATGACAGCAGCTTACGTAAACTCGGCAAACACCTTTATACTGTGCTCACTGCACTGAGCTTTTTAACAGCACTTGCTGTATTTCCTTGTCTTCCCGGACCGTTCCTGTTACGCTGGAACAGCGGCGGCTGCGTCCAGCCTGTCGCCTACTGACTGCTGCTGTCTTCTCTGAGACTGACGGGAGTGTGTGTGTTCTCCAGGCCAAGGCTCTGGAACGCTCCGGCTACCTGACGAAGCTCAGCGGCAAACTCAAGACCTGGCGCAAACGCTGGTTTGTCCTCAAAGACGGCAGCCTCATGTACTGGAAGTCCAAGGTATGTAGTGTAACTGAGGGAGACACGCTGTCCACTTAGTGGCACGCCAGTCACGTATCAATGGAAACGTATCGATAGGCTGCTGTTATCAGATCCTGTGGCGTTGCTGCTCAGATTATAACAATGTGGAAACGTCTGACCGTCTGATCTTCTGACCGTCTGACCACCACTTCACCTTCGGCTCGTCTGCCCGTCTCTGACCATTTAACCATCAGTCTATCACCCCACCTGACCGTCTGACCACCTGTCCCCTTTCCTGACCCCCTCTGACCCCCCTCTCTGACCATCTGACCCCCTCCTGACCCCTCCCCCTCCCCCGGCAGCACGATGTGTCCCGGAAGGCGCCGCAGGGGGAGATCGCGCTGGACGATCGGTGTCGGGTCACTCGCCAGGAGGGCGCCCACACCTTCGAGGTCGGCACCGCCAAGAAGACCATCTACCTGACGGCGGACAATACCAGCACCGTCGACGAGTGGGTGCGCGTACTGCAGGTAAGCTGGCGGCGCCGACGGGACGTGGGGTGGCGGGGGCGACGGGACAGGGTGGCGGGGGCGACGGGACAGGGTGGCGGGCGACGGGACAGGATTGAGGTGGGTGACGGTAACAGGGTGGACGGGGGGGGGTGACGGGACAGTGGGAGATTGGACAGGATGGCGGGGTGGGGGTCGGAGACGTGTGAGGGTATCCTGGGGATCGCGTAGACGGACTCGGTGGGACGCTGTTATTGGACCGGAGCTGGGACCGCGCTTAGTGAAGTAACTTTTGATAACATTGAGTATGGATCACCTCCCTGCCCCTGTATCTTGAATTTGGCTGCCGCTGGCTGGTGTGTGGTGGTCTGCCAGAGTCCAGTGACGGTGGGTGGAGTTATGTGTGGCTAGTGTGAGCCGGACAGTTGAACGCGTGCTGTAGATCAGTATTGTGTTGTGCGGCACTGGGAAGGGTTAATTTCAGTGGAATTCGCACAGGTTCCGGCCTATAGGGAACCCACGTAGTCGGCTTGATGGAGCACTAGTTGCTCGAAATGAATGGGCTCGGATTCATAACCATGGCCAAGTGTCAATCACGTGATATTGATCCGCCTTATTATAGCGCTGGCTGCACTTCCCGTGAGCGTTATTGCTGCATTGGATCGATGCGAATATGGAGCATCAAATCTAGTCTCTCCCACCTCCACAGTGGTCGTTAAGCCGCCGTTGGCCCGCAGGCTGGCCCTCAGGCTGGCCCCGTTACGCAGTGACGTGTCATTCGGGAGGCGTCTCTGGCCCATACCGCTGGAATAGCAGCCCATGTCGGGATGACAAATGACACATTTGTATTCATGACATTCGGTTCGGGTCCATGCCGCCGGCTGGCTCAGCCCATATGTTCTCTGGGCGGCATGCTGTTAATATTCTGACGGCTGCAGGGTGCGGCGGCTGGGGAGAGCCGGCCGCGCTGCCGGCGACTCTGGTCTGAGAGCTGCAGGCCGCGCCGCCGGCGTCTCTGGGCTGAGAGCAGCCGGCCGCGCCGCCGGCGTCTCTGGGCTGAGAGCTGCTGGCTGGGGAGAGCCGGCCGCGCCGCCGGCGTCTCTGGGCTGAGAGCTGCAGGCTGGGGAGAGCCGGCCGCGCCGCCGGCGTCTCTGGGCTGAGAGCTGCTGGCTGGGGAGAGCCGGCCGCGCTGCCGGCGTCTCTGGGCTGAGAGCAGCCGGCCGCGCCGCCGGCGACTCTGGTCTGAGAGCTGCTGCTCCCGAGATGGGGCAGAGCTGAAACAATCGCCGGAAGCCTCCAGCACGGTTACTCAATGTTGTGAAGTCGTGCAGCAAAAATATCACTCGTGTTCTATTTACCGGAATCTCCTGAGGACTCTAAGCCCGGGAGCTTTTAATATCAATTCAATATCAATTCAATATAATTTCAATATCAATTCAATACCAATGCTGTAGCGTAAACTCGAAGTCTCCGCGATTGTATTCCAAGTTTTCACCACTTGTTTTACCTCTAGACAGCCCACAGTCCACACGGATCGTCTGCCTTGGAACTCCACCCTGTGCCAGCGCTGCGGAGTTATGTCCTACTGGCCAGAAGCGTCCTGTCGCGGCGAATCTGACCGGATCGTGAAGTCGGCGCTATCAGTCGTTCCACCGCGGAGGAGACCAACTTCAGATCGTCTCGCTGGCTGGCATCTGTGTCGGGAGATTGCCAAGACGTGGCTACAGGAGATATAAGGCAGCATTCTGAGCTTTGTTACGGTTGAGTGGACTTCGGCAGACGTTGTTCACTTTGTGAAATATCTGATATCAGCCACGGGTTGGGTTGTAAGGTAGACAAAATGTGTGGATCGACAGAATGTGTTGTAAACATCTGTTCACGAGCATTTTAAGTTGACGCATGAATTTTCCACAAGCCGCAACAAACAAGGTATACGCGAGTTAAGCACATGTCACCCAAAAGCCACAACCACAGATAACAGTAGACCAACCAGATAACAGTAACAGTGGCATAGATAACAGTCTACTGTTATCTATGCCACAACATATCACCACTACCACCATCTGAATTTGATTTCATTTTCATGTAATGCCAATATATGCGTCTGTTTGTTGAATATCTGCCGCTGATCTCTACACTGCTGGTGAAGCTGCCTTCTGCTGCATCTGCTGCCTGAGCTGTCTCTCGGCAGCCGTCAGCCCTGCTCGCCGTCAGCCTGATAGCTCCCCTCCCGTCCCAGCCATAGTCCCCGGGCGGCAGTTCCCAGTCCCAGCCATAGTCACCGGGCCGCCAGACTGTCGTCTCTGCCGACAGTCTGCGGTTGTCCCGTGCTGAGGCAGCGCCGCCACCGGATTAGCTGACGAGCCATCGATTGGCGAGATCGGCGGCACTGCGGCCGGGGAACGCAGGGGGGGCTGGAGAGGGGGGCTCTCCGGGACGGCTGGCAGTAGTGCGTGGCGTCTAGATCGGATCTCTGGCAGCTGGTAGAGTTGATAAAGTCTATGAAAACCTGCTACATAAATTGTCAGATTTTATTAACGAAAAACAGCACACAGAAGCCTTACATCTTCTGAAAGCTTCAGATGATCGCAGGTACAAAGGCTTTTGACGGATCACGTCTGTGTGCGTTACTTTGTGTAGCGTGAGATCAAGTTCCCGTTCTTAAAATCAAGTTTTCAGGATTAAAATCAAGTTTCCACGCTTGAAGTACAGCTTCCGCGCCCGTTTTGGGGGATGTTTGTCATCATGTTGGCTGTTGTTCTTTTACACGCCGCTGCTGGCGCACCGTGAGAAGCTCGGCACCTTTTCTGTGATCCTTCCCTTTGGACCTTTTCGTTGAAGGTTCTTCCGATTTTTTTACCCTCATTTTCATTGGACGAATTCCTTCATTGATACGTTTTGCTGATTGTGCTTACCGGCTGAACGATACTTTTTGCTGATCCCGGTATAAAAAGCTCAATGCCATTTCCTTTTTCTTCTGTGCGGGTTTTTTGTGTGTGGCTGATATTCAGTGTAACTGGATCGGAATAAGAGACCTCCAGCGGGATCGATCCTGCCGGTCCTGTCGTCGCCAGACCGGCTGATTGCCCACTGCGGATGACGCCGACGTCAGCAGCTGCCGGCAATACGTCACACTGCGTCACGTCAGTCTGACGCCGCGTCAATGACCAGGTGTGACGCTGCTGCGTCATGACGCTGCGTCATGGCGGTCTGCGTCACTACAGACTGATGCTGCGTCATGGTGGTCTGCGTCACTACAGACTGACGCTGCGTCATGGCGGTCTGCGTCACTACAGACTGACGCTGCGTTATGGTGGTCTGCGTCACTCCAGACTGACGCTGCGTCATGGTGGTCTGCGTCACTCCAGGCTGACGCTGCGTCATGGTGGCCTGCGTCACTCCAGGCTGACGCTGCGTCATGGCGGTCTGCGTCACTACAGACTGACGCTGCGTCGCTGACAGTTGTCTGTCAGCTGGCCGTCGGTCCCTACGGTTATGGCAGGGCGCGGCCCGCTCCGTGGCGTTATTTGTGGTATTATTCCCAGCTGGTCCGGGATTATCCAGCCCTGTGCTGACTGCTGGCGCGTGTCCGGGGTCCGCCCCCCCCCCCCTCCCCCGGAGTCGGGTCCGGTTAGAAACTAGTTCTGTCTCCGCAATGGGCGTTGTGTGTTGAAGTTCAGTCTGGGCCCGGTATCGGCAAGCTACCAACCGAGTTATGTTCCAGCGGAGCGGGGCAGTGTCCCGTTAGGAGACGCCAGAAAGTAGTGTCACACGGCTGTATTCTGGAGCAGGAACGTCCGGTTGAAGAATCCCCGTGGACATAGCGTGATGCGGCTGGGAAGGGACTGAAACAACGGCCAAGAAGGGGAGTGGCAGGTGGCGGGATGTGTTCCCGGTCTGGTCCCCCGCTGATAGTGAACCGAATATCGCCCCTGCTCTGATCAGACCCGGTTGTGGGCCGGTTGACAGTCTGTGTGTAGATACTCACTGCTCGCTGGGTGGGTGTCCCGGATAGGGAATAGCCTGGTCTATAGCCTGGTCCTGGTCGCTCAGATATCCAGATCAGACTCTCAGCGTCTGATCTACGCAGACAATCCTCTGAATAAATAATTGTCGGGTCGGCGGGGCGGGGGCCGTTTGCGGCCCGGTATTTGGGGTTGATGTGGATGCGGTTTGGTGCTGTTTATACTGTCCTGCTACCGAATGATGAGTTATACTGCGAGCTAATCAACAGTGCAGTTATTACCCTTTGATTAAATTACCCTTTGAATAATGGATTGTTGGTGGATGATACTGAAGGGTTATTATTTTTTAGGTGCCTGAAGCGGCAAACATCGCCCTAATTTGATCATAGTGTGTATTTCACGGTATGGGATATGTGTTTCACGATAGGGTATAGGAAATAGCGAAATAAATTTCCAGAAATTGTGTTTTGCCATTGTTTAGCACAACGGTAATTTTGTTGTCATTTCACTTTGAATTTATTTGCTTTTAAGGCGTACTATAGTTTTTGCCTCTGTTGTTGCGGCGCCCTTGAGCCTCAATCATCATCATCATCATCATCATCATCATCATCATCATCATCATCATCATCATCATCATCATCAAAGTTTTGCCTCTAAGTGTGCTACTTACAACCATGGGTGTATTTTTGTATGTGGTTGGTGTGGACTCCAACTTTTGTACTCCACTCCAACTTATTGTAGGAAGGATGCAATTTTGCTTTCGGGAACCATGTGTACATTTAGATTGTACGTTTCTATATAACAATTCATTTTTGCACCATTTTCAAGACAAGTGGACGAAATTCGGGAAATCGAAGGAAAAAATAAGATGACGTCAATGACAATCCACACCAATTTTGAAAACGTGTCTACACCCGTGCTTACAACGTATCTGGTACTCTATCTACGAGTTAACATGTTTCACTGGGGTAGCATATCGCTCACCATACCCGCCACTGACCCCCTCCCGTCTCTCTGTCCCCCTCAGAACGTGCTGCGTCGTAACGTAACGCCGCCCACCTACTGCTGTACCTACCTCTGACCCCCTCCCGTCTCTCTGTCCCCCAGAACGTCTGCGCCGTAACGCCGCCCACCTACGTGTACTGCCACTGACTCCCGGCCGTCTCTGTCCCCTCAACGTACTGCGGCGTAACCCGCCCACCTCCTGCTGAGTCGGGAGGACTGTAGTCCTACTATCCAGGGCTGGCTCGTCAAGGTGAAGAACGGACACTCGAAACGCTGCTGGTGTGTGCTCGTCGGCAAGATGCTGCTCTACTTCAAGACGCCCGGCGATACGGTATGGGTCGGCTGGAGTGGGAGAAGGGTGGCGGTGTAAGGGCAGGGTGGGGGAGGGGCAGAGGTGTACGGGCGGGCGGGGGGTCAGGTGTGAGCGGGTGGGGGTGGGCTGGTCAGTGGCAGTTACTGTGTGTCGCAGCTTGTTCTGTCATTGGCTTTATGAAGTCTGTTGAGGATATTTAGGTAGTTGTAGCACAGTGTTCCTCAGTGTAATTCGATCTAAGTCGGGAGGACTGTTGTTACGTGATTATCGGACATGAGGACAACTTTGTTAGAGTGGCGAGTGTGACGGTTCTGGCAAGTGATACCTTACCTGATGTAAGAACGCCTCATCTACCCAGATCGTACCCGCCCTGACCTCAGACAACCTGTTGTAACGCCACTTAACCCCGCCTGACCTTGTCTGACCTTTCTCTGACCGCCCTGACCTGCTCTGACCTGACCTGCTCTGATCTGACCTCATCTCGTGTCCCCGCCAGGTGGCGTCTGGTCAGATCAACATGCGGGACTGCCGGGTGGAGGAGGTGTCTCACATCACCGACTCAGACGAGGACTCGGACACACCCCCGCAGGCGGCTGATCTCACCATCGGCGTGTTCCCCAGCCACCAGAGTCCTACCTACTTCATCATGGCCAACAAGGGCGACAAGGTACGAACCGGCTCGGCTGGTGGCGGGCGTCAGCTTTCTCAACTATGGTACTTGCCTTTATGGTCTATCTTTACAGAACTTATCTCCAGTGATCGCTCACTTATCCTAAATCCACATGTCAATAAGTGGAGCAGGAGCCGCCACCCTCCCTAGCCAGGACTCCAGGTTTGGCTGGGGGCGGCCGCCCTCCCAGTCAGGAAATATTTAGTCCGGGCAAGAGGTAGCGAGAAAGGTGTCTGCGTGGGATTGAAGTCGTTTCCTGACTTCTTGACTGGCTTTGTTAGCAGTGTACCTGGGGTGTATTCGTCTCAGTTGATATGTAGGTACGTTGGAGGCGGCGGACTGCTCAGTTGATATGTAGCTATGTTGGAGGCGGCGGGCTGCTCAGTTGCTGTGTAGCTATGTTGGAGGCGGCGGGCTGCTCTCAGACGGCCGTATCCAGGTCACTCTGAAGGAGATGGCGTCATGGCGGCCCCGCAGCGCTGTAGCGATGACCCGACCTCCCGCTGCGCCCTAATAGTGCCTGTCTGGCCCTAATGGCACTCGCCCTGGGTCGTCCCTCCGTCTGCCGGGGCGACACTCTGCAGTCTCCTCCCCGCCCCGGCCCGCCCCGCCCTGTCCCGCCCTGGACCCCTCTCTAAATCGACTTATCTTCTCTTCACGACAGTTATGACCTGTCTCAGTCCATCCCGCCCTGCCCCAGTCCATCCCGTCCCGCCCCTGCCCGGCCGATCTTCCCCTGACGACTGCAGTGGCCCGCCCCGGCGTCTGGGGTCAGGGGGTCCGCCCATCAGCCCTCTGTCTAGATAAGGCAGCGCTTTCCATGCGTGGCGCCGAGGGCTGCTGATTGCCAGCTCCGCCGCCGCCGGACGACGGAGTTCGGTCGGTCGGTCGGTCGGTCGCTCGGTCGGTCGGTCGGTCGGTCGGTCGGTCGGTCGGTCGGTCGGTCGGTTCAGGCAGTCAGTCAGTCAGTCATTGTCAGTCGGTCGGTCGGTCAGACGGTCGGTCGGTCGGTCGGTCGGTCGGGTCGGTCGCCGGCGGTCGGTCGGTCGGTCGTCGGTCGGTCGGTCTTGTCGGTCGGTCGCTCGGTCGGTCGGTCGGTCGGTTCGGTCGGTCGGTCGGTCGGGCTCGTCGGTCGGTCGTCGGTCGGTCGGGCGGTCGGTCGGTCGGTCGGTCGGATCGGGTCGGTCGAGTCGGTCGGTCAGGTCGGTCGGTCGGCGTCGGTCGGTCGGTCCGGTCGCGGTTCGGTCGTCGGTCGGTCGGGTCGGGTCGGTCGGTCGGTCGGTCGGTCGGTCGGTCGGTCGGTCGGTCGGTCAGACGGTCGGTCGGTGAGATAAACTGTCGGCCAGACGGACGGTTGGTCGGTCGGCCGTCTGACTGGCAGGTTCCGTGATCAGACGCAGTCAGTCGGATACTGGGCCGTCCCACCCGGGCTGATTGGTGCAATCGATGCCGCTCGCTCAGTCGTCCCTCTCTGCGGGGCTGAGGCGGGGCTGTCGCTGGGGGGACGGGCTGAGGCGGGGCTGCCGCTGGGGGGACGGGCTGAGGCGGGGCTGTCGCTGGGGGGACGGGCTGAGGCGGGGCTGTCGCTGGGGGACGGACTGTGGTCTGGGGGATTTTGAGGTTGATTAATGTAGTGTTGTGATTGGTTTGGTAATTGGTATGTACAAGGCTCGTTGTATTATTATTGATAGTTTGGTTATTGGTAGTACTTACTGCGGCTCGTGCTGTTTTAGATAAACCTCGCTTCAGGATCCTCGCAAAACTGAAACTTGGCCTGCGAGCACAGATAGACCAATGCTGCTTTCTCTGTATTTCTTTCGCGCAATCCGAACTGTTCGGACACTCGATCGTGTTCGTCACAGGACCCCAGTGTCTGCTCACATCTCCCCTTCTCACATCTCCCCTGCTCACATCTCCCCTTCTCACATCTCCCCTGCTCACATCTCCCCTTCTCACATCTCTCCGTCCCGCTGCTCTGGACCACAGTGGCTCGACTCAGCTCTGTCGTTACAGGACCAGTGGCTGTGCTGACCCCCTGTCCCCGTCTCTCTCTCTCCCACACAGGACCAGTGGCTGTACCACCTGACGGTAGTCTCGGGCGGAGGCGGCGCGGCTGGTACCCAGTTTGAACAGATGGTACAGCGGCTGATGGAGCTGGACGGTGACTCGGAGTGTCTACTGTGGCGTCACCCGCTCCTTCTGCACGCCAAGGAGCCGCCTACACAGCCGCACACCACCATGCCGGAGGCCCTGCACTCCGAGGCCGCCAAACTGTTCAAGGTACAGTACATATGTGATACACCCGTCGCAGACTATCAGGGCTGGGTTATTTTTCATTTGCGGTCTTTTCTTCTGTCCTTATATTTATTGTGTTCGACTTTAGAATGTCCTCTGATAGGGTTCTGAAGTTTGTATTATGTTTTCCGTGTTGGTATTTATCATTAAATTAGGCTTTTTCAATTTAAGGCTGCTGAAAACTTTGTTGAGCGTCTTTGTCCGATAGTGATTACGCTGCGTTCAGTCAAAACATTTCGCCAGGGATTGATTTTGCCCCTCAGGAAGTCAGGTAGGCGGAGTTATCTGCTGTGATGAACACTCCTACTGCAGAACACAGAACTTTCAGCCAGAAGCTTCTGTAGTCTTTTTCCTACGTTTATTACTGATCTCTTGTTTTCTTTTCCGCGACACGGTGTTTTTGTATGGCTGCTGGTCTTCGGAGTTGGTGTGCTGAACACTGTGTGTGTCAAACTTGCTACTTTGTTGTTGCGAACTTCCCAGCCGCCACCCAGACGTGTCCGCTGTTAGCTTTCTGTCCCTGCTGGTGTTGATCAGGACTTAGAGTACAGCTCTTCAGCGTGTATCTCGGATTTTGGTCGTCGGCTGCTTTTTTATTTTGTGTTTGTTTGCTTGATAACATCTTCAGCAAGCACACTGACTTACGTCGATCAGACTCGTGGTGATCAAGGCAATTTAGCGAGGGTTTTACTTGATCAGAAACGCATAACAAACTTTGATGCTTCGTTTGGAAACGTTTACTTTAGGAAACGATGTAATCAGTGTCTATCTAAGGGTGTTTCTTTTGTGCAATGTCTGTCTTAGTCCGAACATTCCTTCACATTAAAAAATAACTTTTCCTGGAATGAGTTGACATTGAACTTGGCCAGCCAGCGCCGATACGCCCGGCTTTGGCCCACTCTATCCCACTCTCTCTCTCTACACCCGTCACTCTGTCAGTTCAGGTGTAGCACACTCGCTTGACTCCACCCTCCTCTCCGGACAGTCTGTGCAGCTGTTCGCCTCTGTTCTGGTCGACTCTGCCGGCATCGACTACCACGTGGCGCTGGCTCAGAACGCCCTGCAGCTCTGTTGTGAGCGGCCTGAGCTGCAGGACGAGCTGCTGGCGCTGCTGGCCCGTCAGACGGCTCGGCACGTTCAGCAGAGGCTGGGCGTCCAGGTAGGCCGCGCTGTCACCAAGATCAAACACTCGAGCGTGAGTAGGGAGGGAGGAGGTCAGACGGAGAGACGGGGCGCCAATCGTCAGAGCCGACCCTGGGTCTGGGGAGGGTGGGGGTGGGGGCAGGGAGGGGGCAGGTGGGTGGGTGTGGAGATAGGGGGTGACCGAGGAGAAAGGCTTGCGAAAAGAGTATATATCTGGCGAGAAAGGTCAGTAAGGCATTATTTGCTACCCGTTTTCTGATGGGGAAACGGCAGAGTTGAAAGAAATGGTCGTTACTCCAGTTGCTATACGGGTTCATATAGGGGTTGTGTATCCTGTGATGGGTTAGCGATATCCACAACCTGTGAACCCAGTTTACAGAGGTGACTCAGGGCTATCAGATGTATAGCTCAGGGTATTCGCGTGATCTGGGACGGGTTCCACATTCCCCTTCCATCGGAATGCATGTCTGGTGACTGGATACACGACTCTCGTCAGAGGTCATCCTTTATCACACCTCACAGCAGCCTGGATACACGACTCTCGTCAGAGGTCATCCTTTATCACACCTCACAGCTGCTCGCAGTTTGGCTGTGGTACTTGTGCTTATTCTCGGGCTTCGTAGCTTGTGCCATTTTTCGCTGTGTATGGGGCTTCCGTCTTCGTCTTGTTACAGGCCATGCAGCTTGAATGGTTATCAATGTCCCTTTTGAGTTGGAATAAGTTTCGCTCTCCGTCACCCTTGGGCTAATTTCGCTATGCTGGATGGCTCCTGTAGTTGAATACCTCGTTACGGGATTCATTTATTCCTGAATGTACTTGTTCCCTCGGCATTCTTGCACGTGATTCTCGGCGATTGGCGCCCCCTAAATCCGATTGTTTTGGTAGTCCGACTGGAGACCATAACGTCATTTAATTTGCACTCAAAGCATTATAAATATACAGTTTGACATGGTACCGATTATGTCAATTGTATTGTAATATGTCATAGTTACAAGATCATATTGAGACGTCTCCAGTCGCACGTTTACCCATTGTTATTATTTGCTTCACCCATGCGCTACAGTGCTTCTATCTCTGAGGCTGGGCTGATCGTTACTGAACTGTAGTCAGCGGCGCTGTACTGTATGTGCTGTATGTGCTGATGTGCTGCGCTGTACTGTAAGTACGGCGCTGTGCTGTATGTGTTCTGCTGTTAGCTCTATGTGCTGATGCGCTGCGCCGTATGTATCGCTCGCTCAGCTGCGCCTCTCCCAGCTTGGCAGGCTGAGTGACCAAAACCGGCCTGACGGTGGCTGCCGCCGCCTCCTCCCCCGGCAGAAGAGGTACAGAGAACGGTAACAGGCGTCTGGAGTGGTAGGTGTGGGGGGGAGGTCTACTATACACAGTGACAACCCGGCAGCGGAGGTACA
>VOPJ01012133.1:0-11350 GCA_014673585.1 Semibalanus balanoides
GGCCACGCCTCTCAGCGTGGGAGGCCTGCCGGGCCATCGTGCGAATATATTTGGGGAACATTTGGCGTCTTTCAGATGAGTCAGATAAGGAGCCCAGATGAGAGGAGTTGGCTGAGGTCGAGGCCGCGTCACGCCAAAGCNCCAAAACTAGAGGTAATAGAAGAACCGGATCAGCTGCATAACTGGGCATGAACTCAAGCGCTAATCGATACTTTGCACGTGAGTGGCTTAGCATGTCGATTTTGATAACCACGTTTTTGGAAATAATAATTCGTCAGTAACTCATTCACAGTCCTGTTTGGCAACAGAAAAAGTCCTGTTTGGCAACAGACAAAGTTTACAGCTTACTAGCATGTTTATGCATATGCAACAATATTAAATTGCAGTTAACCCACAATTTTATTTTTAAATAGGTGCGACACCTGAAAGCAGGGACTTGGAGAAAGTAAATGCACTGGAGGAAGAACTCAACGAGAAGTTCCGGCGTGGCTACTGGGAAGGCGTGTTGGACGCAGTCACTGGCGAACAACGCACTGCTGCGTCTCTCCCTGGCTGGACCGACCACACAGACATGATGGCTGCTCAGCTAGAGGCTGCCACTGGAAGCTGGTGTTGCAAGCGCTGCCTGGCCGTGCACGAGAAACTCCATGCTCAGTGCCCAACGTGCATGGAAACGTCAACAGCTCCTGCAGTCAGCCGATCGCAGGTTATGTACGGCGTGCCATCACAGCACCGCTCCACGTGCTCAGTGAAACTGGGTGAAGTGTCAGACGTCGTGCCGGACTCGTACGCAACCTGCAGAGCCGTACTGGAGCATCTGCGCGTCATCGCTGGAGTCGGTAGTGAGCGCCAGTGGGTGGCTGTCGGATGTGACGGGCAGCCCTTCGACATAGTTCGCAACTGATGATTAACACTCTGGTGTTGACCTCTGTGGATGATCACCTGACACCCAGAAAGGGGCTGACATTCATGGCAAGGAAAGCACTATGGGCAAGCAGTGTGTCCCCCGAAAGATTCATACGACTGGTACTACTGCGACCTGGTCTTGGGCACGATCAACTGGAACAGTGGAAAGTTATATTTTCGGACTTGCTGTGAGGTGCCGTCTCCGCATACTCGCCAGCTTCGGAAAATGGCTTAAGCGCCGCTCCGAGAGAAAAAAAACAAATGTGGGACTTCTCCATCGAGATTTCGTGAACTGTGATATGGTGGCGCGTGCAAACTACAGCGCCTTCAAGGCGCGTATGCTTGGTGAGGACGTCGCCCCACAGCGCCTCTTAGTTGAGCCTGGTGATGACTCTGTGGAACGCCTGACCAAATCAGAGTTAATCGCAGCGCTGGTGGCACGCATCGAAGCTTCGACGGAAGGTGCTGAACGTGTCGAGATGTTGAAGGAGGCGAAACGTGCAAGTGGGAAATCCAAGGCGGCGCTTAGGGAGTTGTGGGAGGAATTCGTGGCTGACGCAACAGACGAGTATTGCTCAGTTGAGGAACACGACTGATAGGTCGTCATGCCGCAGCGACCTGGCTGCATCGCACTCGCACGTGGTCTGCCGCCGGCGCCGCCAACCCAGCTACCGCTGCTCAGGCCTCAGAAGACACCCAGCTACCGCCGCCGGCGAGCTCTGCTGCCATGCCGCCAGCAACATTTGCCGCCGCCGATGCCCGTCACTTCTGCCGCCGCAGCCGCAAGCCACCTCTATCACCCACCGCCTCCAGCTACGTAACGTGTAAGGTAATGTAATGTGTCATGTACGTGGTAACCTGAGCGCAGTCCTTTACTCTTACCTTGAGCTACTTTGTGACACATATTTCTGCTGTATCCTCATCTTAGTCGTAAGCTATAAGCTAAAAACTACTAACTAGATTCGTATGGTACAATTTTCTAGTACATGTTGCATTGAGTATGAGACCAAGTAAACTTGACATGTTACCTTCTACTAATCAAACTTGAGAAGTAATAATTTGTGTGTCTTGAAATGCAAAACACAAAAATATAACCCTGACCGCAATATGTGACCAGCTGTGCAAATGCTGCCGTCATCAACCCTTACCCCTCTAGTGCCGCTTTCCCGCTGCCTGACTTGATTTTCACATTCTTTACTTAGAAACTGTACATAGGATTTGGTGCAATTACTATGCTTTGTTTGTTGATGCCAATAATAGTGCATTTTTTAAGAATTTTCATTACAGAATCATAGTTGTGGTTCAATTGTTCTCACTTGATAATGGTAATTTATGTGAATGCTTGCTAGTATGAGAGCTATGAAAGGAGTGGGATGACTGACTTACCATACAAACGACCTTTACAAAATCGTTGACAACTGTTTTGGAAATGTTGTTTTCTGGTGGAATGAATGTGACTGCTCGTTTTGGATTGCACTTGATTAGCTGAACAGAGTCCTTTGTGCACAAATTATTTTGTGACACGCATCTTTACTTCTTAAGCCCAAGCTTAGTTACAACATAAAAAGTAGTTTTGCAGGTCTCAATTGTACAGTGACAACGTCAGTAATAATGCCTAGTGTTATTGAAAAGTTTCCTTGTGTTCTAGTCGAACATAATAATTATAACTGCATTGGTCCTGAAATATCAATAAACACAAATGTAATCATGTCCGCCGTCTGTCAACAGTGCCGCCGCCGCCCAGCTGCCCAGCCGTGCCGCCGCCCAGCTGTACCGCCGCCCAGCCGTGCCGCCGCCCAGCTGCCCAGCCGTGCCGCCGCCCAGCCGCCCAGCTGTACCGCCGCTTAGCCGCCCAGCCGTGCCGCGCCCAGCTTCCCCAGCCTGCCGCGCCCAGCCACCGAGCTGTACCGCCGCCCACCACCCAGCTGTACCGCCGCCCAGCCTCACCCAACTGTACCGCCGCCCAGCTCCCCAGCCGTACCGCCGCAGCAGTACCACCGCCAGCTGTACCGCCGCCCAGCATCCCCAGCTGTACCCGCCGCCCAGCTCCACCAGCCGTACCGCCGCCCAGCCACCCAGCTGTACCGCCGCCCAGCCACCCAGCTGACAGCGCGCCCAGCCACCCAGCTGTACCGCCGCCCCAGCGTACGCCGCCCAGCTCCCACAACTGTACCGCGCCAGCTCCCAGCCGTACCACCGCCCAGCTTACCCGGCCGGATTAGATCGCACAGCTTGTACCGCGCCCAGATCCCCCAGCATGTACCGCGCCCACTCCCCAAACGTACCGCCGCCCAACTGCCCAGCCCGTGCCGCCGATCCAGCCGTGCCGCCGCCCAGCTGCCCAGCCGTGCCGCCGCCAAGCCGCCCAGCTGTACCGCCGCTTAGCCGCCCAGCTGTGTCTCCGTTCACTTACAAGTACATGTTGGCGTCATTTGTATTGACAACGCAATTTTCTGTAAAGCTTGTGGCTGTATGTGTGTGCTGGTTTATCAGAACAATATGAATGGACAGTTGAGTATGACTTTACGGCTGGTGCATAACTGAGGCTGTTCTGGAGTTTCTATCAGACTCGTGAACAAATATGGGTGTTCGCGAGCTCATCGCAAATGTTCAGAAACAGCAGCTTCGTTTGGCTTCAGCTGGTGGTCTCCGTACCAGTTGGCAGCCTGCCGACCCCACTTTGCTGAACACAGACAATAGTCCCTGAAGAAAATTACAGGTTTGTTATTGAAAATGGTACCTTGGACGATATCCAGGCTGTATTTTCAATAAATCAATTTATTTCGACATCCCTACATGGGGACAAAGCGCATATGTGAAGGACACATTCCTGGCGGGAATCACCGGCGGGCAATTTACTCGCACTACAGTTCAGCAATGTACTCATACATTGGTATTCATGTTAACTCTGCTACGGGAATCGGTTGAAAACACTTTTCTACCGGAATCCACGCTGGAATTCACGGGTCAAACAGCCCTAAGCTCGCCTCCGATCCGTAGTGAGGTTGGAAATCACTACTCGGCCCGCGCTCAACCACCATCCCTCGCCTCAAGCGCTCCGCCACCTCCCGAAAGCTGGGGAGGGGGGACGAAGGCCATTTGAAAGTGATTCTTTTCATGCAGTGCCGATAGGTGTATGTTAAAATACGAAAATAATGGGCGATATGTCCCTTTGTGGCGGAGCCCCTGCCTCCCTGACCACACCCATGATCGGCTTCGCTCCGTAGTAGGTTCAATTTTAGCTACACCTACTTTACGGATAGATTCCATTTTGGCGACCTCAACTCCGGCCATAATTGCCGACTCAGGCCGTAGTCGACTCGGACTCACCAGCCATGGTCACGGCGATCGAGTTTCTGGTCATACTACAGCACCGGTGCTGCTGTGATTTGTTTGCATCTTTAGTTTTTATCTTTACCAAATTATTATAATATGTAGATTACAACACTTCGTCGTGAACACTAATTCGCAACTTACCAGTAAATTATTTTAGTATGTTAGTTCCTAATAAGTATACTTCACAATTTAGTAGCGGCTTATCAATCTCGCCTCATGATAGTATCAAGAAGTTGATCCGGCAGGCCGACGAGGTATCAAGAACTTGATCTCGCCCAGAAACGGTGGTATCAACTTCTTGACACCAGCTGGCCCAGGCTCGGTCGTGGGATCAAGTTCTTGATCCTCGATTTAGGCAATTTTCTACCATTAATATATATTTAATATCACGATTGCACGTTTGTATGGTAAGTTTCAGGCTATCTTGATAAATCATGTCTCAGGTTAACTCTCAAAATGCAAATATTCAACTCAAAATACCGTTCGAAAAATGGGACCGTTCTGGGCCATCAAAATCAATGGCAAGTGTCAAATCTTTGACCACACTCAGAGACGTCAAGAACTTGATCCTTTCCTAGATTCCCCACTTGATAACTATTCACAGAAAATGGAGGTAAAAGCAAGCGTTCCTGGATGTATTAAGTTGACAGTCAAAAGGTAATACAAACATTGGGAGTAACAACTGACAGTAATATATTGAATGACAGAAATTACACAATACAACCTGTTTTAAATTATGGAGTATCCAAAGCAGTCAGTCTCAGAGAAACAAGGTCAACTCAAGGCCCCATGCCCAGGTTATAGTCTCTTGGAAATAAACAAAGCTGCTGTCGCAGACTGCACTGCTGCGTGTGATAGCGAGTTCAATATTTGAGTTTTGACAACTGTGGCGCGCATTCGCTGAGCAGCACGGCGCACATGACGCAAAAATTAATTCCGTCACCGCCAAAGAACTAAATGTAGCACCAGAAATATCTTTAAATTACCAAATATGACAACATGCTGAAGATTTCGGCCGATTGACTTAAAACAAAATATTGTGACTGGCTACAAGGGTTAGATAAGGTTAATTTAAAGCTTGATAAAACAAAATTGTGGTGGTTTATCATGGAGTCAAAGACAGAGTGCTAATTTTGGTGATGAAATGGTACATTTCGGTGATAAGCTAATAGTTAATAGTTATTAGTTAGTTACAGGGCTACGGAGTCGGTCGGAGTCGGTTATTTTTGCCGGAGTCGGAGTCGGTACAATTTTGACCGACTCCGACTCCGGTGGGCAGGTGCTTGCGACGTAATGGCATGCGTATTTTCAGAAGTATTTAATGGATCACCGGATGCCGATGACTGCAATAATTTTGACAGTCTTTCGACTTTCATGCACTAAGTTTATTTCCCATTACCATGATTTTTACAATAAATTCATAGTGCAATCTAGTATACCATGGACGTAATAGAGACAGCTCCTATACTCAGGGGAAGTCTTCAAGGTCGCAGGTCCAAAAATGCCACTATAGGATTTTGCTGACGGATGATGAGAAATCGGTTTATAGATCGGATAAACCAAAATCCAGCTTACAAGCAATGGAGCTTGTCAAGCGAGTTAAGTATTTCATCTCTTTGTTAAGATACATTATTATCCTTTTCCCGCAAAAATGGATTAATTACTTGAAAGTCACAAAAGCAATACCACACATATATTGTACGATTTTCATAGTAAAGTTGTTTAAAGGAATAATCACAATTTTCACCACAAAAAAATGAAGTATCTTTCTGAATCGACAGAACGAGACCAAAATATATTAGTAAAATAGTCACAATTTTGAATCATAATATCCCTTCGAAAGATATGCCATCTTTTTTAAAGTTAATAGCGTTCCACGTTCTTAACGACCAGGTACTTGCCAGGGGGCTGCAAGTACTTTTTAGTCTAATCAAACTCCGGGCATTTTCCGTTTCCCCCTTTTTTAATAAATTTATTGGAAAAGTTATTTTGTTGCTCCTACTTCTATGTATTATATGTCCTAGCATCCTGCTATATCTAATATTTCCTCATATATCCTCTATCTCTATTATCTACAGTAACCAAATTAGCAGTAAACGATGCACTTGTATGTCAGGTCTTTTTTATTGTTGCGACCCTCATTTTTATTTTTTAACATTAGAATTTGAGTAGTTTTGTATCTGGTTGTATATAACACTACACTTTATTAATCATGAAAGATAGACATTTTCCCCCAAACCAACATAACAAACAATAAAACAAGCGGAACTGACATCAGGAACAGCTCATCGATGATTTGACAACGACCCCTTGATACTTAATTAGTTGTCGGCGATTTGTTTCACAGACATTGTTCAGTGTGAATAAAATTGGAAACACCGTCGCCAGATAGGACGCACTTCAAATAGTGATGAAAAATGCTGGGCTCATGTAGTTTCAATGAGATATGTACTTGTTTTTAATTTGAAAAAACAACCCTAGAGTAAGGAAATTTTTGTACTTATTCTTCAATCAAAATAAAATTATGTTATACCACAACGGAACCTAAAATTTTAACAAAAAAAAAGTTTATTATTTCCCTTGTAAGCGTTCCACACTTTATTACCGACCAGTACTTGGCAAGACCCTACTTTCTGTCCTCATCTAACTATCGTCTTTTTCCGTATTGCTAACCAGAGACTATCATGGAGTGCCCAAACCCCAAAGCCCAGACCCAGACCAACCCATTCAAATTCATAATAATTGATACCGATGGCCCATTTTGGGCCCATTCAGATAAGGCAATAATATATTTTCAAAACATTCAGCAACCATCACCCTAGACGAAAATTAATTTAACGAAACTTTCCTTCATAATAATTAACGAGAAATAATACTAAGGGCAAACCTGGATGTCTGCTGTTTTTAACTTAACGAACACTTTGCGGTCAATTATCATATTGGATCAGACATGGTTTACAAATATTACGTTGGCCCTATTACTAATCACGATTTATTATTGTCATATCAATGCCAAAGTCTATTGTATTAAAGTGTCTATATCATATACAAAACATATTACCTGGTTTAACATCTGGTTGTCAAGTTTAAAAAATAACTCTTAGCGAAAATTATTTCAAAATTGCCATACCCATGCCCGCCAAGTACCCATGAAAAGTAGAAAAAGCATACCCACCCAGACAATTGGAAGAATTGAGTGGCACCATGGTGCACCCAGCACATGATAGTCCCTTGATTGCTAACTACGCATGAGAAATTAAATGCATATTTTACAGTTCTGCTTGTCGATCTATTATGCCCGTCAGATTCCTCTACAGAATTAACATTAAACCAAAATGCGTGAAACGAAATTCACACTCATTTTCATAATTGTTATCTTTTTTCGCAGTAAAATGGTGTGCAAGACATCAATAAAATATGCTCTTACTCCCAAAAATAACCTAATATGTGTCTTTTCTGAAAGGTGATCATTTAAGACCATGAGGGTATATACGATGGGACGATATCTACAACCTGAGTTCAACAGATATAAAGCAAAATTTGGGATGCGTTAGATTTGGCTCAGTCCACCGGAGGGCCGGGGTTTGAAAAGGTGGCAAGTCGGAGTCGGAAGTCGGAGTCGACTCCGGAGGGTCGGAGTCGGAGTCGGAGTCACTTGACAACCGACCGACTCCACAGCCCTGGTTAGTTACCCTGCCTTTGTGTACTGTCAACAATAGACCACGCGCTGGCCTTTGTTGGTAAACAAAGCCCGCGGCAGTGCACAGTGAAAGATGGCAGGGAGTTAGTTAATATCTTGAGTAGGAGAGGAGCTGGGTGTAGGAACGGTGTTAGAATAAAGATATTAGAGAGAAACTAGACGATAGAGAAGCCTACCATGGAAGTCGACGATGCCGTCCGTCTGGACAAGGAAGAGTCACCAGCAGGCGATCCAGCCGCGGGCCCTTCCCGGCCCCGACCTCGGCTGTACACCTCGACAGAGGTGCAAGCCTGATGACCTCTAAGGCACAGCGGGACAGGGTAGCGTGCCAGTTCGAGGACCCTGGTACCGTAAAATCAGGTGCATGGGACAGCTTTAAGCAGGCGTTCGTTTACGGCCACGAACAGGAGCTCGTCCAATATGTGACTTGTCGGTGCGTGATGCGTCACACGAGCGGTCACGACGGAAGCGGGACCGATAGCATGAGACGGCACCTGACTGTTCATGCTAAGAAGGCAAGCGACGAGAGGCAGCCATCTATCCGTGGGATGTTTGAAAAGGCGGCGTTCCCGGCGGGACAGAAGACGGCAGAGAAACAGAAGCTGTCTAAGGCTCTTGCGATCGCCTGTGCCCTGGATATTCGCCCCATCTCGATGTGCGAAGGTACGTTTCTTTCTGAATGATGACTGTTTTAATTAGGGGGTATAACATCAATGTTTGATTTACATTTTACATCATTGTATACTATGATAAGCGGGTAAAGTGATTTTGTTCACAACATCCAAATATGTATCTGATTTGATCGAAATAGGATTCCTGACGGTGGCGCCACCTATACAATATTTAAAGATCGCTGGATATGGAGTCAGGAAACCCTTATAGATGTCACTTCTGCTTGCGGAATGTCACGAAAAGTACGCTCGGATGTATTGATAATGACAAATTGCCATGTTTTGTTTCCAGGCGATGGTTTCGCGGTGGCAGCACAGGCCTTCGTCAACCTGGGTGCAACCATGGGAGCTGTTAGGGTCAAGGAAAACCTGATCCCTTCCCGAGAGACAGTGCGGGCCAGCGTCATGAAGCTGGGAGCTGAAATCCGGGGGAAAATTCAAGAAGAACTGGCGGACCAGCCGTCCATCGCAGCAACGACCGATCATTGGACCGACGAGTACAGCAGCCGCTCATACAAGGCTGTCACCGTCCACTACATCACGGCGGACTGGCAGCACCGCAGGGCGCAGCCGCGTGCTGACAATGTCGCTGATGAGTGGATCACATACAGGAGATAACATCTGGGACGAAACGCAAGACGCCATCCAGCGGCAGTTCGGGTACACCAGTGACGTGTAGTACGTCACCGATAACGCTGCAAACATGAAGCGGGCGTTCAGGGACGCGGACTGGACCGGATGCATGGCTCACAGCATGAGCCTGGCCGTGAAAGCCATGCTGCAAGAGGACAAGTTGCAGCTCGGCTCTGCAAGGGCAGCAGTCCGTGTCTGCAAGAAGTCCGGCGTCAGCGCTCAGCTGTCATCATCAGTTAAGCAAACATGTCCCACCCGCTTGAACTCGGAGCTAAACATGCTGGAGAGCCTGCTCAAGGTGTACAGCGAGCTGGAAGGGGTAGCCACAAGCCTGAGGTAGTGCTCTTCTTGCGTCACTGGAAGGAAGACAAGCTTCGGGACGTCATCGACCTCCTGAAGTTCTTCGGCGACGCTACCCGGCAGCTTGAAGGGGACGGCGAGACCTCACACCTTGTCGCCGTCATGTGGCAATTAGCCCTGAAGGCAGTGGAACCCGACCAGAGCGACCCGGCAACAATCCGAGGATGAAAGTTGAGCTCAAGGCCAAGCTGGAAGAGAAGCTTAAAGTGTCCGACCGCCACCTGGTTACCAGCATGCTGCATCCGATGTACCGAAACTGCTGCAGTTCACATATGTGAGTGCCGACAAGAGAGCCGACATCCGACAGCAGTTGGTGACTCAGGCCACTGCGGGAGCCACTGGTGACAGCACGGCCGAGGACAGCGGCCTGGTGACAGCGGCCGCGTCCAGCGTTCTGCTGCTGGACGACCTGGACGCGGCACGCAGGGTCGTGGCGGTTCCGCTCACGACCCCGGACCAAGCCGGAGGCAAAGCGGAGGTGACCGCTACACAAAACCGTTTGCCGCCAAAAGGTCGACAGACTGGCTGAGTACTGGAGGACAGCTACCCAGTACCCTCTGCTGCAGAAGTTGGCCCGCCGTCTTCTGCCGATCCCAGCCACAAACGCTGCGTCAGAGCGTGTCAACTCGCTGGCAGACCGCACCATCGAGGATAGGCGCACTCGGATGGCGGTGGAGCTGGTGGATAGCCTCGTCCTGACCAAGGCGTCCAAGGACATGCTCGGCATCGCTGAGTACTGAGCAAGCACTAAGCTGTGAACTAAGATCAGGGTTGCCACTTGTCAGGTTTAGTCAGAGCTTAGGAATGACAGGATGCTTGTTTGTTCAACCTCATATTTAATCTAGTCCCATGTGTAAGCTGCTAAGGTGCACCAGTTTGACATGACTTACCTGGATCGTTCAACCTTTGTTCAATGTTTGTTCGTTCAACCTCATCTTTAATCTAGTCCAAGGTGCAAACTTCTAAGGTGCCCCGCCCCACCTTGCATGATGAAAGTGAACAGTGAACACTTAATTTAGCCCAGCAATGATCAGTGATGTGATATGCGCCAATATTTGTGTTCATGAGTAATGGAAATGCAAATACTCTGAATCTCAATAGTTTTAAAATTATCAGGCAGAACAAAGGTGAGATATGAGGTGCATTCTTCATTCCCCATCACATTTATGATTGATACTTCTACCTATTTTTTAATAAGAACGTCGAACGTAAACAATTTTCGTTTTTTTACATGTTTCGTAACTATTTCATAAATTGGTAGCATTGTTTCTTTTACGGTCCAGGCCTCGAGCTCGTCGCATATGTCACACGCATCAAAACTAAAAACATATTGTTTTGTTTGGAACGTGGTTGGAACTTGGAAGGTGTTGAACGGTGTCACGTGGAATCTTGGAATCTTGGAGCTATTGTGATAAAAAGTTGAAGTGGAAATAGACAGAGGGTTGTATTCTGGGATTTTTTTGAAAGTACATATATATTTATTAACACACAAAATACCATAAACATCATACACTTACATTCACACATTTTCTCCACTTGTTATTTTTACTTGGATTAGATCTTAGACCGCTTATTCTCATAGGCAGGTGGTTTTGTTGATTGTTCCATGCTTGTTTTTGGTGTATAGGAAATAGGAATATGGAATTAAGGAAATCAAAGGGTACCCCTGTGAGCCGGCCTTTGCTGTAGGTACCTACGTCCGTCAAACTAGCAACATCAGATATCACACCGGCAGTGTGATATT
>VOPJ01012134.1:0-20940 GCA_014673585.1 Semibalanus balanoides
GGGAGGTGGACAGCTGGGGGTCAGACGGGGCCGGGGAGGTGAACAACTGGGGGTCAGACGGGGCCGGGGAGGTGGACAGCTGGGGGTCAGACAGGGAGGTTGACAGCAGGGGGTCCCTGCTGAAGCCGAATCCCTTGCAAGATTATCTGGATAGAGCCGTTGGCTGGTCGGAGCGTTGGAATCTACCTTTCAGCGAGGCGAAGTGTAAAGTTCTGCACTTCGGAATCCCGGAATCCTCAGCCTTATTTATGCGGGGCACTCATCTGGAAGCTGCAGCAACTGAAAGAGAGACAATAGTTATCCACAATGTCACATGCATTGCAGTGGCGGATCCAGGGGGGGGGGACAAAATGGGCAACTGCCTCCCAAACGAAAAGTCGGGAAGCAAAAGTATGTTCTTAGTTCTTACCCTCCCCCATTTTTGAGTAAAAGTTACAATTCTTGCTTTCCAAAATGCATTTTAGCTGTTTTTAGCAACAATTATTTACAACGATATAATATGCTCAACTGCAAACAAATTGGAGTACAATTTATAATTGTTCCTTTTCTGAATGTATTTTAGCTGTTTTTAGCAACATCTATTTATAACGATGTAATATGCTTTGCTGCGAATTGCAATAAGCAAGCTGATTAATCGACCCAACGTATAGGTTTCGTGATGAAAAAATAAAATAAAGTCAACACTTTGTAACAATATTCAAAACTGGAATACATATTTAAAAACCAAGTATGGACGATGCCTAAGCCGAATTCCAAAGCATATATATATATATATATATATATATATATTAATTTATATTATATTTTCGACTGATTTATGGTTCCCTTAGTATGAAAGGTACAGTGTAGACTATATATGTTCTGTCCACTTCATCGACAACACCCGATGTCGATGCGCCCGGCGAATAAATTCTTCATGAAAACGGCTAGTAGAGTCCTTTCAGAGCACTATTCGAATAAACCCTTCATTTCCCTGCAGCGATGCTTGGCGATGGCGATGTAACACAAACGAGACAAGAACACTGAACAAATCCGCAAGAAGTTTTTTTGCAGCCAGTATTCATTTTCATTACCAATTTCTTTGGGGAGGGACTAACTCGTATTGCCGCCTCTGTTGAGCCTGGAATGGGGAGGGGTTGTTTTGCCCCTGCCGCCCCCTATAACCACCAGTGGTTACCATTTAGTGTGTTGATGGTCGGCATTCGAGCGTCAACAGCAAGTGATGGTGTTTTACCCGCCTCCTTTTCACTTTCCCTTTCTTTCTCCGGGCACCTGCTTTCAAAGTGAGTTAGTGACCATTGTTTTAGCACAGAAGATTGTAAAAGCCAACAACTTGTGGTATCTGCCTTTTCCTCTCTAGCCGTCTCAAACAGCATGCAAAGAAGAGCGCACGTCAGTTCAAGCAAATTTTAAATAACCATGCTTATGACAATGACAAAGGGAGGAACACTAAAGCAAGGATGACATAGCAGTATTTTGTTATGATTGTCCTAAAGCCCTGCTTTGACTACCGCAAGTACCTGCGGTGTGAATCAGCGGCGTATTTAAGGGGGCCATGGGGGGAAAAAGTTTTTTTTTGGGGAGTCAGTTGCCCCCCTGCCCCCCGGTTCCTACGCCTATGTATATAGGTACGAAAACTCTACATTCTACAACCATATTACATGTATTCCATGCATTCCAAATGGTCTCTGTAAAAACCCTTTCAGGGGTCACATTGATCCTTTCCACAGCAAGTCGGCGCCTGCATCAATTGGTCGGTGTCCGTGCGTGGGAAAGGGAAGGGGACCCAGCACGGTCGGAATACGGGAGGCAGCACCCATAAGAGTAGCACGCCGCCGCATGTCGGCGCAAGCAGCGGCGGCCGGACTCCGCACGCGGCGAGCCGTCAATCGACCTTGTGACGTCACCCATGACGTCACTCCCCTGCGTCTGTCTGTCGCAACACATAACTGGACTGTCCACAGATCGAAACAGAGCTGCGGAGGAAGGGCAGAGGCTGCTGTATATGAATGGGATTCAGTTCAGGATGTTCCGAGGTAACGGATTTGCCGGTGTTTCATGCCGAGATGACTCAGACCGGCTCTTGTGTCGCCTCTGACGAACGTTGTTATGGTGGATTGGTGGCGTAAGGGCTTCGGTCGATTCGGTACCAATGACCTCACTGATTGGTGAGAAAATGAATTCGCGGAAAAACACGTAGGACCTACTGAGGCTTATTTATGTGCATGGTATGCCGAATGCATTTGCCCCGTCTGCTCTAGGAAGATGCGCGAACCGTCTTATCTTTGAAAGCAGAAGCTGAAGCGGAAATCATTCAGGAGTTTCGCTGCAACTTCTCCTTTTCAGTTTTCTTTATGATATAACCAGAGGGTCTTTACCAGGTATTTTCGCGGGGCCAGACGTTTCCGGCGTACGCAGACGGTGCGTCACGTTCGCCACCGCAGCGGCTATTTCGGCGCAGCACCGACAGTGGCGCCAGCAGCGTCGTCGGAGCGCCACATTGTGCAACATATTAACTCACGGCCGGCTCAAGAAGAAAGACCGTGACAGTGGCGGACCATCCGTGGGTGACACTAGTTCACCCCCAGCTGACCTCTGCTGACCTCTGCTGACCCGGTGGCACCTGCTCTGACACACGTGACCCCCAGTGCCGTCCCTTCTCGCACCCAGTAGGCCTCACCGCTCTTTGAAGTTGCCGACATTGCCAATCAGCTGTTTGCATCAGGTCAGATGAACGCTGCTGATGTGAGGGACGTGATACCGAGGCGAACCCGGTCACCCTCTCTCCCCTCCTGTCCCTCCCCTCTCCTACCCCAGAGCTGTGTCAGCTCCGCAGCTGCTCCAGAACGGCTCTGTAGTGCTGCTGGGGGTCAGCTGATGGCTTTGTCATTGCCCATTGGCGGATCTAGGATTTAGTTTTTGACGCCATGGGGGGGGCATCACCCCGAAAAAGTTCATCGATATTAAAAAACTCATCGGATTTTGCTCCCTTATGCATTGCTAGACGTTTTAAAATAAACTTTCCTTAGTAAAAGTTGCGTGGATGTCCCTCTGCATCAGGAAATGTGTAAATTTGCGCCAATTTCAGGCGGTTTTGGGGGAGTATTTGCCCCTGATACCCCCCTTGGATCCGCCAGTGTCATTATCGGACAGTCTCCCACTCGTTCAGTGTGTTTGGCTTACGGTCTTAGTCAGTGGCGGATCCAGAAAATCTTCAAGGAGGGGGCCATCAATTGCAGTGGTGCCCCTACTATACCAATCTGAAACTCGAAGGATTTGGTCACTATATTTTGAGGGTGCCCTATTTTGTTTTTTTTGCAAATGTTAAGGACCTCAGTCAGCAGGTGAAGAAGAAGGCTCAGGGGCCAAAGTGCCCCCTGAAGGCGGCTAGATGCCCTCCGGCGACAGAGTTATCTCAGGCACAAGAGTGCCCCCTCAGGCGACAAGAGTGCCCCCTCAGGCGACAAGAGTGCCCCCTCAGGCGACAAGAGTGCCCCCTCTGGCGACCAGAGTGCCCCCTCAGGCGGCCAGAGTGCCCCTCAAGTTCGAGGCCCAAGGGGGGGCATGGCCCCATGCCTCCCCCCTCTGGATCCGCCACTGGTCTTAGTGACTCATTATATAAGACAATCATCTTCGGACGAAAATAATGCGATATTTACGAAACCTTGATTTAATCCTGCATGGATATGAATGTCTTATATAATGTGGTTGAAGGAACCAAACTTCAAAAGTCTGGAGCCATTTCTCTAACAGCCATTGTCTTGGTCACAACAAAACATAGCTTTACATTTCTTATCTATAAACACAATTCTAATTCTGACGATAGACACGCGACCAAAAGTGTCTCCTCAACAATAATGACAGCACACGTGCTTCCGCACATTTATGCGCGACACGTACTAACTACATTTATGACCCGATAAACCTTAACGTGAAGCTGCATGACGTTTGGCAGCCGGTCTGAGTGCCGAAATAGATCACCGGGAGGCTATATTCGGCCGATAGCGGCGCCGTCTACCAGACATGACATTTGAACTGGTGCCAGTTACCGTCCATACAGATCACCCGGGTGGATTGAATGGAACGTTTGCAGCGGCCTGTCTGGACCGATACGGTAAGCGAAATCGGGCAGCATTAACTCGACATGAATAGTACGGTCAATAGTCAACACCGATGTGAGCCCATTTAGTAGGTATGCAAGCTCACACTGGGTCGTGCAGTGTCAGTTTCACGGTTCACAACAGCTATTTAGTCTATATATGAAGCAAAGGCAGGCGGCAGCTGCCGCTTAACACGCGCACTGGAGGGGGGAGAGGCACTTTTGTGCCCCCCACATGCTTGTCGTGAATATATCAAAAACGAAGCAGCGCAGGGCGGTGGTTTTTGTACGAAATTTACGGCCCACAATAGCAGATCGTTTGACATACAAAATTGGAAATCGGTCGGTAATTTTTTTAGTTACCTATATACATTTGAATTCCAAGATGACGACCAGAATCGAAGTCGGCGAAGCAATATCTTCGCAACATACAGTCAGATCGGAACGATTAAAACACCATTCGGTAGCCAATGCCAATTTTTATCCCAAACACAACTTGAGACACATTGATGGTGACTTGTGACGTCACAGATGTCAAACTCCCAAAATATTGACATTTGGCCAGATTTGACCTTCGTGACCTCGTTTGAACTTTGAGATATTTACCTAAGGTCACCACAATTTCAGCTAATGTAGATCATTATAGCACCTACCTACCCTGTAAGTTTGAATGTTCTAGCTCTCATACCTTTTGAGATCTCAGGGGGGAGGGGCACTTAAAGGGAATAGTTCACCTTTAACATAGGGTTTTGAGTTGAGATAGCCAAGTTGTTAGACGCTTAATGAGTCTTTGAGCGAAGTAAGCCAAGGTTGTGGCGCATGCTCGAAAGATGACTTGTGACGCTTGTCGACTATTTGTCCAAGAAGACCTCTGATAATTATTCTGAATATTTCATGTCCTATAAGTCGTGTACGCGTGGGTATGACATCCGGGTAAACGAGTCACTCAAATCAGCTGATATGGCTGAATTATTGGGCTGAGGTGACGGTAGTGATATATGACGCACAGATGACGTAAGACTTGGGGAAAGTGTAAGTGATGGACAAAACCATACTGTTTTCAGTACCTCATTCTTTTTATTGCAAGAATGAACTTTGTCAGGTAATGCTATGCATAGTGAATTTTGATGTTTACAATTTCTATAGAACATTTTGTATAAACACGTTCTGTACGTATGCGTAGCGTTCAGCGCTGGCCTGAACGTTCAGGCTCGCTACAATTGTTAATCTGGTCCCCTCCCACTCACCGAACCCCACTCGTACCAGTGCCGCGTGCCGCTGTTTGATTGGCCGACCCGCTGAGTGATAGGAGCCGACCGGCGAGACCGGTACGCCAGTGACGTGTAGACCGTGCATGACTTGTGACACATAATCCAGACGGACGCCCCAGAGCACGGACAGTGAGCGACGGTGGCGGACACTACACTTTCATAGTGAAATCTAAATAGTGACCGAAATACCTAGCTTAAAGCAAGTACTGTGATGGTTTTCAAAGCGTTTGTAATTTTCCGGCATCTTCAACAGTGACTTGAGGCAGTACACATGTATACGACACGATCCCATGCATAACTCGATGAACGTTGGTGGCTTTCAGCCAGCTGATTTGTTCGCATTACTTTGAGGAAAAAATATGAATTACTCACCAAATAATTGACATTTTATTTGCTTTTTCCGCGTATATAGGTGTTCTTTGACTTACTAGTAATACGATACTTAATATTCTTGCTTCTCGCTTCATCATTTCTGAGCTTTTGTTCTGCGGTTTTTTTGGTTCAAGGTGAACATATTCCTTTAAGTGCCCTCCTGTGTTTAGTGTGCTAGTGGCATTAGTACCCCGTCTCCATGCGCGTGTTAATGACCATCTTTAAGTGAAATATATATTATTAAAAGAGAAAAGAAATGCGGCCAGCCCTTCATTGGCTTGAAACGTTTCTTTCTACTGTAAATGGTGATGATTCAATTCGCAATTGTAGACAGATTGCGTCAAAAATCTCAAAGTTCAGCCTTCGAGTTAAGTAAAGCTTCAGTTTTCTTCGGTACCAGCGTCGTGCACCTCTCCTCCACAGCCCCCCCACCCCCCTCCACCAAGATGCCGACATTCCGAGGTTGCACTTGGCATCTTCTCCCGCCAGTGTGGTGCGGAGGGGGGGGGGGCTTACAGACGTTCCTGAGCATCGGGGGGGGGGGGTACTGTCTGGTGAGGCTGGCCCAGCCTGCGTTCTCTGCTCTGAACACGGCTGGTGTTCAGGAACATTGACGTCGGCTGCGGTGATGACGTCGTTAGGGTGCATGTTTTGTTTTTGTGTTCGCTAATTTTACGTTAATTGAAGAGCAAGAATATTCACGTTAGCTCTCCAATTATGTGATCATATACTTTTGTGTTAAAGATCGGGAAACTCACACCTGAGCCCAGCACTGCTAGTGCATTTCTGGCATGTCCGACCACGCCCGGTCCCCCCCCCCGCTGAGGGGCTGGCGACGGGCGGCGGCGCGTGGGCGGTACGTGGCGGCGACGGCGGTGGCAGGCGGGGATATGCGGTGTTTTACCTGGATTGTTGAGGAAGATGATACAGGAAAAACTCCATCCCGTAGCTGCGTGGTCTGGTTGTTGATAACTTGGACACAGTCGTCTTTCTATCTGGAAATTTTTCCCGCGGTGGAGAAAGTACGTCTCATTGTATGCCTTTCATTAGCACATTCNGTTCCCGCTTTTAATGCGCATTGAAACGGTAAAACTTGGAATGTGTTGAAGTGTGACTGTTGAGTGGTTTGATTTAACGGTCTCAGTCGATCACCAATCTGTAGCCATTGTGTACTCGAAAAAGGTATAAAAAACTGCTAAACAGTAATGTAACTTTTGTGGAATGCTCGAGCCGCACAACATGAACACCACTACGTATAACACTATATAACTACAACATCACGCCATGCCCAGTGTGTACTGTTTGTAAAGCACTGCTCGTATAGTTCAAATCGTCCTACATACTCTGTTGTGCCCAGTCCTGTGCCATGTGCTATGCACACTGCACAGGCGGAGTCTCGTATTCAAGGTGAATATCCGGGCCACCGCTCCACTAACGTATTTTCCCTAAGACCTTTGCGTTTTGCCCTACCAGCTTGTGTCACATTTGAAGGATGCCTAGCATTTAAAGAAATAGTTTCACCTTCACATGGATTTTGAACTGAGATAGCAGTTTGTATGGGACCGTGTTGAAAAACCCAAACTGCCCAAGTTTTATGTTACTGAAAGACTCTTCAAACGGAATATATTGGACTTTTTTCGGAGGATGTGGGCCATTAAACAAAGAATGTCAAGATGTGGGCCATTCGAGAGGCTATACGTAATCTTACGCGACTTCTTTCGAATGACGAATCTGATTGGCTGAGCCATTTCTATTCTTTCGTTGACGTTGCAGAGTACGCATATAGTTTTAATAAAATAAATAGTGTACGTCCTTCTGTCCTGAATCGGCGCGATGTATGGCTATTTTTGACAATATGAAAAGGAGTTGGATTTCAAAATATAATCAAATCGTGTTTGAAAAAAAAAAATAAGGGTGAACTACTTCCTTTAAATAGTTATTTTCACATCAACTAAGCAAAACAACCAAGTACCAACCAATATCACATATTGCCTCGCTAACTTTATTGGAAAGGCTCCACCCATGGTCTTGTAGTGTAAACGCACTGTTCTGCATCACGCTGCATTCCTTGACTCCTGTCTTATTCTGTGTAGTGTTATTGCCATCCCTGCATGCATTGTTCCGTTCCCTGTCCCATGGGTGTCGAATGCAGGGGCGGGGATGCGCCCCCCCCACCACCACCACCACCACCACCACCACCACGGGAAGCAGGACCGCGTCCTCCTAAAATTTCCAGATTTTAACATTAGACGGGCGTTGCATGGAAAGAATCCACTTCAGAATGCCTACGTCACCCCCAACTCTCTGTTTGTGACTACGCCCCTGCGACCTGCCCTGCCCTGTCCAGTTCTGAATCATGCCATACACTTTGTTCTGCGCCATGTTCTGCATATAATAAACACTACTGACTACGCACTCCTTTTCCTAATCCTATCTTCCCCACGTCTTCATGTTCCTCTCCTTCTGGCCTCCTCCATGCCTTTCCCTCGCTTTCCCTACTCACTACACGGCCTGCTTGGATATTCTTTCTTGTTGTCAGGCCTCGGCACTGCTCTGATATCTTCTCTTGTTCTCAGCCCTCTGCACTGCTCTGGATATTCTTCCTCTGTTCTCAGCCCTCGGCACTGCCTCTGGATATCTTCCTGTTCTCAGCCCTCGGCACTGCTTCTGATATCTTCTCTGTCCTCAGCCCTCGCACTGCTCTGGATATCTTCTCTCTATGTTCTCAGCCCTCGGCACTGCTCTGGATATCTTTCTCTGTTTCTCAGCCTCGGCACTGCTCTGGTATCCTTCTCCTGTTCTCAGCCCTCGGCACTGCTCTGGTATCTTCTCTGTTCTTCAGGCCCGCGCACTTTGCTCTGATATCTTCTCTGTTCTCAGCCCTCGGCACTGCTCTGGATTATCTTCTCTGTTCTCAGCCCTCGGCACTGCTCTGGATATCTTTCTCTGTTCTTCAGCCCTCGGCACTGCTCTGGATATTTCTCTGTTCTCCAGCCCTCGGCCACTCTCTGGATATCTTCTCTGTCTCAGCCCTCTCGGCCACTGGCTTCTGGTATATCTTCTCTGTTCTCAGCCCTCGGCACTGCTCTGGTATCTTCTTCTGCTTCTCAGCCCTCGCACTGCTCTGGATATCTTTCTCTTGTTCTCAGCCTCGGCATTGCTCTGGATATCTCTTCTGTTCTCAGCCCTCGGCATGCTTTGGATATCTTCTCTGTTCTCAGCCCCTCCGGCACTGCTCTGAAGATATCTTCTCTGTTCTCAGCCCTCGGCACTGCTTCTGGTTCTCCTCTGTTTCTCAGCCCTCGGCACTGCTTCTGATATCTTCTCTGATTCTCAGCCCTCGGCACTGCTCTGGATACTTCTCTGTTCTCAGCCCTCGGCACTGCTCTGGATATCTTTCTCCTGTTCTCAGCCCCCTCGGCACTGCTCTGGGATCTCTTCTCTGTTCTCAGCCTCGGCACTGCTCTGATATCTTTCTCTTTCTCAGCCCTCGCACTGCTCTGGATATTTCTTCTCTGTTCTCAGCCCTCGCGGCACTGCTCTGGATTTATCTTCCTCTGTTCTCAGCTCGGCATGCTCGGATATCTTCTTCTGTTCTCAGCCCTCGGCACTGCCTCTGGATATCTTCTCTGATTCTCAGCCCTCGGCACTGCTCTGGAAATCTTCTCTGTTCTCAGCCCTCGGCACTGCTCTGGATATCTTCCTCTGTTCTCAGCCCTCGGCACTGCTCTGGATATCTTCTCTGTTCTCAGCCCGGCACTGCTCTGGATATCTTCTCTGTTCTCAGGCCCTCCGGCACTGCTCTGGATATCTTCTCGTCAAGCCTCGGCACTGCTCTGGATCATCTTCTCTTGTTCTTCAGCCCTCGGCACTGCTCTTGGATCACTTCTCTGTTCTACAGCCCTCGGCACTGCTCTGATATCTCTCTGTCTCAGCGCCTCGGGCACTGCTCTTATTTTTCTTGTTGCTCAGCGTCGGCACTGCTCTGGATATCTTCTCTGCATGTTCTCAGCCTGCTCGGCACTGCTCCTGGATATGCTTTCTCTGTTTCTCACCTCGGGCACTGCTCTGGATATCTTCTCTGATTCTCAGCCCTCGGCACTCTGCTCTGGATATCTTTCCTCGTCTCAGCCGTCGGCACTGCTCTGGATATCTTCCTGTTTCAGCCCTCGGGCACTTGCTCTGGGCACTGCTCTGGATATCTTCTCTGTTGTCAGCCCTCGGCACTGCTCTGGATATCTTCTCTGTTGTCAGCTCAGACACAACACGCCAGCCGATCAGGTGTTCCAGGGCCACGCCCAGGACCAGGCTCGCCGTGCATGGAACCTTTATATAAGTCGGACATTATTTGTGCAGCTCTCCTATAAACATAATGCGGGCTGACAATGCCAGAGAGCCGTGTCTGCCCTCGTAGCCTACTTAATAGAAACCGCGAACGGCTGCTGAACTAAGGTATAGTTGGTTCGAAATTATCCGGTGCTCGCTATTGTTCCTCGCGTTTGGAATAAGCTGCGGTTAGTGACAGCGGCTGCAAAATGATCAGAGAGCGTATCTCTGGAGCTGGTACGGCGTGATCTTCGTAGGTACACGGTAAATTTTCGATAATAGAATATAACGGTCAGGATGAATTGCGTGATATGATGCTTAAGGGCGGATCTGGGGGGCAAAAGGGCTATATCCTCCAAAGGTCCTTAAACTGTTATTGACCCCCCCGCCCCCCCCCAAAAAAAATACGGTCGTATCTGCAAATTTATCGTAAAATTGTTTTTTCAGCAGCAAAAATCAGCTATGCACAGACAAAAAACGGGAAAATTTCGCTCCGTTTTCGCGATGACAACGTTTGGCAATTGCTTATTACAAATTTGGAAAATTCGAGAAAATAGAATTGCATTTAATTTAACCCGCGGCGGCGTTAGGGGGGGGGTAAATATACCCCACCCCCTCCCGTTATTGTCCGCAATAATTGACAAAACGGTAACATGATAACGACGTCAAAGTTTGTAACTAATCCAGCATTCAATTTTTGACGTCTTCCTAAAAAATTTCATTCTAAACAAGTCAGACTTGGAAGATAAATGACGTTTTGAATTGACGTCTGTCTGCATTTTGGTGATAACGGATAAATGTGATTCATCGTAGAAAACATACTTTTAAAGCAAATCGCAAACGCAAACAGTTTAAGAAAAACTTTAATTTTCTACAAGATGCAAATTTTTCGGATTTTCCAATTTTTTTTGGTTTTTGACCCCCCAAAATCCAAAAAACTGATTTATTTATGAAACTTTCCCCCAAAAATTGAAAATTTCCAAGGCATCTAAAAAAATCGGAATATATATTATGAGAACCAAGTGCTAATGAATAATCCAGACCAAATTTCAAAGTAATAGCTTCATTTTTTCAGTGACTGATTGCCTCTCCAAGCATAAAAAGTAATGACGTTCATTTTTCAAGAATAACGTTTTTTTGGATTTTTTAACCTTCATACAGATATATAATGTAATTTTTGTGTTTTATGAGACAAAAACTAACTAGGAAACATTGCATTGTTATTCGATTAGTCAGTTTTCTAGTTTTTGACCTTAGATGACCTGATCTTGACCTTTGACGGCGTCAAGTTGTAAAAACGAATGTTTCTATCGATTCTTACGTTGCAAAATAACCCCTAAAACATGTGTCACCAAGGCTGCTTTGACCTTACTTCCGTGACAGTGACCTTTTGTGACTTGACCTTGACCTTGCCATTCTGCATGCAATTTCACTTTTACTTAAATGCAATCAGATGATATTACAACCTTTGAAGACGTTTATGTCGCTTTGGCAGTTCTTAATTAAGGATTTTTTAATGAAAGTATGGAACCATTAACTCAAGTTAACTCGAACTTTCCATATGACCTTGACCGTACCTTACACTTGACCTAACTTGAAAAAAAAAATCGTATGCATTCGAATTCGTGTTCATTGAGAGCTTTCGATCGCCGCCTTGGCGTCTCGCTGCGGTATTGGTTCGGAAGATAAGAGGGGGGTAATATTTTACCCCCCCTACGCCGCGCGTTCGGCTAGAGCCCCTACGCCGCGCGGGTTAAGTGTCTGGTATATGCTCCCCTGGCGGTAATTGCTGGCCACATGGGAACCAATATTTTGCATCATACCGAAATGTGCAACCAGAAAACGGGGTTACCTGAGGCATGGTCCACGCATGGTCTGGTTTCAATATTCAAATTTCATTTTTCACCACCTAAAATCAAAATTTGCACGCCACTTTTCGGCGTCACATCGGTGACCATCATCATAACGAACACATCGCCATCGTTTTCGGTTCGTCGTGACGCTGAAGTGAATGAAAACTATTTAGCTTCTTAACCTCTACAAGGCCCACCTTAGCCTCTGCACCACCTATATTTCTGGGGTTTATCAGTCCAACCCGTACAAATTCGTGCCGCTTTGCGGCGCTAAATAACATGTTACCTACACTATAACAGGAAAACTGCATTAAAAATGCTGAAAGGGTTGCAATACACGCAGAAAATGGGGGTACATCTTTTTCGTCATTTAGCCGTCTCCACACTCACAAATTGTCGGCGACGCCACTGCGTACAGTCGTAGACGGGCTGACGACGCACTCCCTATCTGCCCCCCTGATCAACAAGTTCATTGCAGACGGCCTGCTACCCCTCCCCCCCGCTCAACAACTTCTTGGAACTATGACACTGTATTTGCCCCGCCCAACCCACGGCATCATCCGCCACTGATAATGCCAGGGGTAAAGGTAGACACAACAGGTTTAGTATCGACTTAGCCAAAAGGTAATTATTAGTGAATCTAATACCAAAAATACCCGTATTTAAAAGATACAAACAAATAAGACGGAAATATAAGCCTCGTTCCTATTTGTGTGCAACGTTTAATACCAAAATAAGATACGAACACCATAGTCGTCGTTTGAGAAGCTGAGGAGGTGAGAATGGCTGGGCGACTTCTGCTTCCTTGTCGCCGGTCTGGGTCCCAACGAAGGCGGGCTGCAGTTGCAAAAACTGCCTGCGCACATCTGTCCATTGGAGAGCTCAGTTCCTTGTGAGCCACGGCCGAAGCCCAGAACGTGATGGCCCAAATACGCGCGGAGCTCACCGACGTGAAATATCACCTCTTTCCGCGGGCCTTTTTTGGGTTCATGTGGAGGTCGTCACCCCTGTGGTTCGGAGCTGTATTCGGTTTCTTAGTCGGCCCGTTTCATCAGGATTAAATTTTATCTTACCGCACACAAAGGTGAAGAGAAATAGGCGATTTTGACGGTGGGTATTCGGGCTGGGCGACCATAATGGAGCTACGGTGGGCGGCACTGGCCGCTCATGGACAAAGAGGCCACCCGCGCGACACGGCCGCGCTGGGCCAACATCGGATAATCCTACCGACCGACACGTTTACCCTGCACCTTAGGTCGATACATAGACTGCAATATATGTAACCATATTTATTTTCCCAACCGGCAATGTCAGTAATAATACGAGAGGAGCCACTAAGCGGGCGGGAACTGTCCTCGGAAGAAAAATAACATTCTACCTACTAGTTCAGTTGACTCAATTCGAAACAAGGTCATAACATAGACGCACAAATTATAACATTTAGGTCCAAGAAAATATATTTCACAGATTATCACCAATGTTTTTACATAGTTAACCATCCTGCAACATACTGAAAAATGCACCCAAAAGACGTAGGTATTAATGGGCGAAGGACGAGCGATCCCCAGTAGTGTGGTCTCAAACCACACTGCAAATTTCACCCTTCACCTTTCTGAAAGCGGTCAAATATACGCCGGTTGGCGGTTTAGTAAGAAATATTAACTAAGTGCTGCTGAAAACGACGGTGATATAGATATTTATTTCTTGAAAATTAACTTACCTACTTGATATTAATTACGTTTATAAAATTTGAGACAATTACGTCGCTATTAAGCCATAGAGAGCTATAGGAAATAACCACAATTTTGATGTTGTTTTTCATAGTTATCAAGATAAATATTACCTACTTTCTTTATATATTGCAAAATGTATATATTTAGGCACACATTGTGGCGCCTTCTTCAGTAAAAATGACCTTTTCCCTATAGACTCATCAATATCTTAATAACCTGAGGAAAAGTTAATGACTCTTAAACAGGGGCGTCATTTTCGAAAAATGATTGGGGTGCTAATGCTAACTTTATAGATTCGTATTCCATTTTTACTATGCATCGGATGGTCGGGGCGGGTCGGGTCGGCCGCTTATATGTGAGAAAAATCCCGTATTCAGTGCACAGGACTTGCAAACGTTTCGTGCTCTCTCGTAAGAAATACTTACGTTACGTTCGTTCGAAATGTTCCGTCGCTCGACCATTTTGATGGATAATTTTCATGCGTGAAAAGTTTTGTCAAAATCGCATATTTTCATTAGAGGTACCGCAGGCAGAAAAGCACCAAATTAATGGATGTTTTCCCGAACTTATTTTATTTTCAGAGCAAAGGAAATGTGCGGCAAATAGCGGTGCGGTGCGCATGTATATGTTGTAAGAAGCCAACAGATAAATGCCAAGCATGTAAATGGCCTAACCGTAGAAGACGTATGTTTTCTTCTTTATGACTAAAAGAGCATCGTCGTATGCTTGCGAGGTCGCCACGGGTTCGTATGATACATCACCCTGTTATCTTCCACTCCGGCAAGGAGCCGTCATGTGACCTGTATCCCTTCGAGCTGGTCACTCCAGTGTGGTGACGGAGGACCCAGCGCTCTCCTATATGCTGGTGACCGCGGCCGGCGGTGCCGCCCGGCTGGTGCTCGCTTTGCTGGTGCTGGCGGCGCTGGTGCCGACGTCGCACCAGCCACCAGCGGAGCACCACCCTGCCAATATCATGAGATTGCTCAACACGCCCGTACACCAGCTGGATGACGACGCCATCTGGGAGGTGGCCAGCTTCATCTCCAACTACACCAGCCTCCCGCCAGAAGGTAACCTGAGGGTGATACCGGACACAGGTGATACCTTCTTTGATACCGGGGGTAATTTGGGCAAGCTAGGTCAGCGTTATAGTATCGAGAAAGCAGATTAGGCTGGACTTTGAACTGGTTCGCAGTGTTCACTACATATGTTTTTAAGTTGAGCTTTGATATAAGTGGATGGGTTGCTATTTCTTTTCATTGCATCAGGTACCATCTATCTCCACCATTATTGGTCAAGAAATAAGACGGCATAGTCATGTTTTGTAATGATTTTCTAGCCTTTTGAGCAAGACCATGGTATGTCGGTTAAGATCTTAGATATTTTCAGATAAATATTTACATTTGTATTATGTTTTCTGCATTATCTTATGCAGCATGTTGAATGGGCGCATGCGTTTGCCTACCATGTGTTCCTAATTCTATTGGCAGATGACATCAGTGCTGTGGACGATAATATACAGCAGTATGTACTTAGCTCTGACGTACCGGAATCTAGAGTCGACCCACAGCAGTCTGTTCCGGCGAAGCCAACAAACCCCAAGCACGACCAGTCTCTACTGACAATAGAGATAGTGCAAATGAACAAGAGCACCGGAAAACGGACCAAGCCCTACAAACCCACCACAAGGCGGCCGAACCCCGACCCATCTGATCTGAGGACAGAGCAGAACAATGACACCCACCGTCGGTCACAGCATTCTCCGCGCTCTGCCGGAGACCAGTTCTACTTCCTGCACCACCTACGGCCGGACCTGCCGGCGCTGGACCAGGTGATGGCTGAGGAGGAAGAGGAGGAGGAGGAGGAGCCCTCCGCCGCCTCCTCCACGCCCGCTCCTCCGCAGCACCACCTTCCGGCCACCTCCCCCGACCAGCGACTGCAGACTCTACTGCGAGCCATGGTCGTGTACGGTGAGGCGGCAGAGGGCGACGAAGGCACACTCTCCGCTGTCAAGAAACTCGCCGACGACGGCGTTGCTCGAGTGAAGCTGCCAACCTTCCGCAAAGGCCTGGCCAAGCTCGTTGAGGATAAGTCTATTCTGAAGACGCGTCGGCGTCGCGCGGCGCTTAGTCCGGACATGACCCGATTCACCGACTTCATGGGCCGCGAGAGGTACTCGCAGGAGCTGATCAATAGCTTCCAGCCGGGCAGCAAGCGGCATTTGTCCATCAAGAAGCAGCTGAGAGAGCCCATCGATGTGGACCTGAAGGGGGTGGCTGTGATGTCTGCTTCGCTTCGGAAGCGAAGCGCCCCTGAGCGCGAGCTGCCGTCTGCCGGCCCGAAGGAGCTGCTTCTCGCCGCCGACGTAGATAGCATAGGTGTCGATCTCGGCCAGCGGGCCAGGCGGAGTCCGGCCGCAGACACCAGCGCCATCTATAAAACCACCCGGCAGTACGGTGCTGCCACTTATAAGAGACGGCTCGACGGCGCCCGAGCGCGGCGGCGACGCAGCGCCGGCGGTACGCGACGCGTGCTGGACGATATCCGGATCGCGCCCGATCTGCCGGATCTGATGGATCTCGATCCTGAAGACGTGCTGGAGTCGGAGCAGAGCCCGCTGCTGCCGGTGCTGGTCTCGTCGAGCGATGAGGACCCGCTGACGGTGACGGAGCGGGCGGCGCTGGTGTTTGAGGACAGCGGTCAGAGGGAGACGTGGAGCGCCTGGGGCCGCTGGGGACCCTGCTCCGTCACCTGCGGACCCGGCCAGAAGGCCCGCTACAGACACTGCGTTCAGGGGCCCCGCTGTGAGCCCGGCGAGAGAGAGTCAGACTTCAAACCGTGCTTCAGGAAGTCCTGCAAGCTGGCCATACCTGACGGCCTGATCGACGCCTTCCGATGAACAGCATGGTCATAACTGACTGCAATCAGTGATATGAACAAACGTCTGATGAGCAGAAGCTTCGCATGGTTATAATAAATAAATAATGCAAAAAATATCCGAAACAATCACATAATAAAGGGGCAAATGGATTTTCGTTTTGACCGCTATGGAATTGAAACCCTTGGATATGGATACAAAACCCCATACCATTTCTGAATCAGCATACTGACAGGAAGGTTTTGGATCCAAAAAATACATAAATATTTTCACTATATACAAAATACAACATTACAAAAATCTACAAAAATCGGCTCTCCTCCCCAGTGCATATCTACCTTAGTTAATCTGATACGTTTAGTTAAATCTGCCTTCAAGTGGTATATGACTTAATGTGCTCGAGCGACCTGATTTTCGTGTATATTGCATATACAGAAAATAAAAATAACCAACATACTGTTACGGTTAGTACATATCTTTACCCTTTGGTTAATAGTGCTTTTAAGTGTGTAGTGGCTCGAATTCATGCCGTTCATGTTTGAGCTGCGGCGTGTACGTCTACTGTCTCCTGGCGACAAACCTAAACGTAAGATTGCCTGGTTTCAATGCTCAATTATTGAACAGGTTACAAAAACGTAATTGCCAATTGGTTTTAATGTTCCAGTGGTTTTTAATAATTCCAGGTAGCCTTGGTTTTAATGCTCAAATTGATATAAAATCATTGCGCAAACATTATATTATGCCTCGGTTTCGATTGCTGTGACCTCATGGTTTCATTGTTTGTTTATTTTGGGTTGTAAGAGCGCGTCGACACTTTTGGATCAATTTTTAATTTGCGCCCCATGCGCTTTGGTTTCGATGGCCTTGTTCAAATGCTCCAAATTAATACCAAACTCATTGCGCAAACATTAGATTAAACATAGTGGTACATGGTTTACCACGTCCCACGCATTTTTTCAAAAGTGTGCCTCTGTGTCAGTATTTAACATTTCCTATAGGCCATGGAAAGTGTAATATTTACATGACTGGGGATGATTTTGTCAAGTTGTGCCTAATAACGCACCACTAAAAAATACCCATAAAGGTGTCTTATTGTTAAATTTAGGCAACTCAATTCCCTGGCAACCGACCGCATCCTAGCTAGTATTAATAAACCAGTAAGACGCCTTTAAAAACGGAGAAAGGACGAGCTGTTCCGAATAAATCCGCTTTCAATTTATCACCCGCCAACGGAGTTCCGTTTTCTGCTCGAAAGCGATGCTTTTTTACAGCGAGCGCGAAGCGCGGCAGCGAGTCCTCATTGACGTATCGGATTTTTCTCACCCATATAGCGGCGACCGCGGCCGGGCCAGCCACCGCGACGCTTGGTCAGGAAGCTTATATCTTTTGAACCGCATCCGATTGACAAGCGGTCTTCGCCATATGATAGCCCCATGCAATGACATTATGATTATTTACATGTTTTTTCTCATTTGAGGGTCAGCACGGCGCGTGACACGTGCCGCGTCAGGGGTGTCAGAAAGTATTATCCTGCTATACTGAGAAACGGCTGGACCTATAAGCTAAATTTGGTGTCAGCTGGAACCACACCAACTGCAATGTTGCACAGGTAAAACTCTGGGTCAACATGACGTGCGCACGTGCACCCCTGTTTCCGTCCACGAAAATTACCTGCAAAACATCGTTGCAATCCGGACCTATATCTCGGCAACCAAAAGTCGCAAGGACACGGAGTCAAAACACAGATGCGTAGAGAAACGATCCCCGCGTATGTACTATGTGTTCATCAGCGGCGCGTTGGTACTTGCAAAGTTACTGGCTATACAACGCATTAATAGCTTTTATGACATTTTCACAATTTAAACATCGTGCTCAGCACCTATGGGACGTGAAGCGGATGAAACAAACACCAATCTGTAGACAATGTACGTCTCTAAAAGCATGCAAAAAAATTGAGTGTTTAATGCATTATTTCGCTGTTAAAATCTTCTGTAATAATTTGTATTGACGATTCGTATAACATTCCTTCATTACACCGCCGTAGCTCCAAAAAACCAAAGGGTGCTAGACGATAAAAATGATGCAACTGTAAAGCCAATCCAAATCCATCTAATACCACCACAAAATGAATTTTTGCCTACAAACATGAAGTTATATTGCAAAATTTAAAATAAACGCTTCAAAACCTATTTTAGTTCAAAGTATCGATTTAGTTCGGAGTCTTTTTGCGACGGCCAAAACAACACATAGCGAAAATAATTCAAACTGCATGCAATTTGACAAAAGACGAAACCTCCGTTGGGGGTGATAAATTACCGGATTTATTCGGACTCGCTCGTCCTTCGTCCAGTTTAAGGCGTCTTTACTGTAATGTATTTTTGCTGTGTGTGTTTGCCTCGCAAATAGATCGAACAAATCAATACTTTTAAAGTAAATAGTTTTGCAGCGTCTATTGTTTAATTTGCTGTATAAGCTTCATGATTTTGTAGACAAAATATTCATTTTGGTGGTATATGTAATGGATTTGCATTTGCGCTACAGGCGTGCATCATTTTTATCGTTAGCACCCTTTGGTTTTGAAGCTCGACGTTGTTATGAAGAAATATGATTTAAAATCGGCAATGTTAAATATACAGGCGGATTTTAAACAGCAAAATAACTGCATTAAAACCCAAATTTTTTGCATAACATTTTAAAGACGGTACATTGCTCTACACATTGGTGCTTGTTTCATTCGCTTTCTTCCCATAGTCCCCAAACACTGATTTAAATCGTGAAAGCGTCATGCCAACCAATATTTTTGTTTTTTTACTTTATTAACGATTGTACAGCCAGTAATTTGCACGTCCACGGCGCCGCTGGATCTCACATAAGGGCATACGCCGGGCGGATCGTTTCTCTACCACATCTCTGTTTGACTGTGTCTTTTTGCGATTTTGGTTGCCGGATATATGTCCGGTATTGCAACGATGTTTTGTAGGTAATTTCGTGGACGGAACAGGGGTGCACGTGCGCACGCCGCACATGCAATGTAACCCAGAGTTTGACCTGTGCAACTGCCAACATTGCCAGTGGTGTGTTCCCAAACCACACACCAAATTCGAGCACAATCGGCCCAGCCGTTGCGGAGTTTTTGCGACAAATCCTATTCAACACCTCACGCGGCACGCGCCACGCGCAGTGGTAGTCACCAACATGAGTCGGCACTGCTAAAAAAGCAGGTTGGACGGGGCTACTCAGCAAAGAAGCCCCGCTCGTCATCGGACGTGCGGTCCAAAGATATGAGCTTCTCAAAAGCGTCGCCACGGGTCGGGTCGGGTCGCTCATAATCAGATTTGTCCCATATACCACGTAAAGACGAGCGCTCGTAATAACGCCAACAAACACGAAAGAGCACAAACAATGTTAGCTTCCGCAATGGCCGACACGGGTTTCGCAAAATTATTATACAGATAATAACTAGTGCTAACCCGTCCACCCGTCCGCTCCGCTGGACGATCTAGTATGCATACCGACTGCATGTTTAAACATCCGCTCGTCTCGTCCTCCCCTTGATGTCCAGTGCGACCAAACTTTCAACAACACAACTACAAGATGCATAAGACTTCTGTGCTGGTTTATTCAAAAAGTGGGGTACAAAATATAGCCGGCTGCTCAAGACCCATGTTCTCCGTAGAACTCTCCGTAGAATAGACTCATCGAAACTCATACAGCACAGAGTATTTTGGAAGGCAGCAGCGTCAGCCGACCGACAGAGGACAGGACCGGGCTGCACTAAGATAGGACTGGCCGCAGCCCGGGCCGCCCCGGCCGGCCGGCCGCCGCCGCCGCTGGGGGTCATTTCCGGTCTAATCCACCCGCTGGCCATTACCGACCCCACCACCGGGGTAGCTCCAGGGTGACCGGCCACCGCTGTCCCTCCGAGACGAGATCTGCGGCGGCGCCGCGCCGCGCCGGTCTCTACCACCAAGCGCGCTCTGCCGGCTCCACTGCGTGTCCCCTGCACCAGCTCTCTCTCTCTCTCACTCTCCATTCACTGTCTGCCGCCGTCTGTACCGTCCTTGCCATCACTTTACGATCGATACCATGCCATAGTGTTCATTCTGTTACAATTCTTCAATTACGTCCGAGTCCCCTCAGCAGACGGCGGCCTCCCTCCGCCACTGGCTCTGGATGCCAACAATCCGTACCGCACGCCAACACATCCGCCACAATCACCATAGTCCAGGCCGCACAGATCGCGACCCATCACGCCACTCTCGCGTCACGTCACTGTCCGCGTCATGTTTTGCACTGTAGCTCAGTCTTCTCACATATGTGGCGACAGCGGCGCCCCGCCGGCCGTCCCCCGCCGTTTGGCCTCGCGCGGCGCCTAGTTCTCGGCGGCCTCGGCGGCGGCAGGCCGACC
>VOPJ01012135.1:0-17752 GCA_014673585.1 Semibalanus balanoides
TATATCTGGCACCGAGAGCTCCCATGTGCTGGAGCCTTTAGGGACGCTACCCGGCGAATTATATTTGGTAAATTTACACCTGACGTTATGTGACGTTAGGTTTCAAAGATAAACCCATTGTGGGATTTTTTTTTGTCTCGATCAAAAGCTAAACGAAAACAACGTTGATTCTTAACGGCAGGTTCAACATATCAACGACTTTTTGTCTTCGGTAGACGATAAGACCGGTAAGAAATACAATTGACAGTCATGAACAATACATAATGGCATTTTAGATGCAAAAACATTGGCAGCGCTGCAAGAGCCACTTTGATGTGAATGTAACCAAATGTCAAATAAACCAAAGGCAAACAGTGTTATTACGCCATTTCTCTGGCGAGGATCCAATATACGTTCATTTAACACATATTCCCATATAAGCAATAGTCACAGGATTACCGATATCTCATTTCGGCGTAGAATACAATTGACGTCATGAACATACATAATGATTTTAGTTGCAAAAACTTTGCAGCGCTGCAAGAGCCACTTTGATGTGAATGTAACCAAATGTCAAATAAACACAAAGGCAAACAGTTTATTACGCCTTTCTTCTGGCGAGGGATCCAATATCACGTCATTTAACACATATCCCATATACCCAATATCACAGGATTACCGATAATCTCATTTCGGGCGATTTCGGCAAGAAGTGCTGCGCAGTCCCGTGCTCGCCATGTCCGATGTTCATAACAGATCCGTGGAGGTCGATCAATATTGATCAGTATTGATTGGTACGGACAACACGTGTGATCAATACAATAGGACGTCACTGCTGGTCCATTTGTTGGATCATTACAGGTGAGTAAGAACAGGCGAGGGTTAAGAAGTCCAGGGTATGCTAGGTCATGATCAGCGGTCTCGCAACGTCAATGATGGGACGTTCTGCGCATGATCAATCGATATGTTATTTTGATGCATGCCGAATATGATTGCAAAAAGTATAGGTTTGATTAGCCGGCTTTGGTCTCTCCGGACGTCGCGTTGTGCTAAATTAACTGAGAACATGGGAACTATCATTACTGAGCGAGAGAGCAGGGACAAAACAGTGGTGGCATTCTCGTTTCGCACGGCGACAGCCACACAAATGATGTTACAGCATATATGAATCCAAACCATATCTCAAGTGAGTTGGATTACTCACGATAACACGAGTCATTGCTTCGTTCGTTAAAACCAAAATACGCATTTCTCACCCCCATCAACTACAACCGCAGCATAACTTGACACATCTCCCAAACCAAAATGGCAAACCTGACGCGCATTAACGTACCAGCGCCTGTCACGTGACCGCTGTCTCCCGCCGCCGTGCTCACGAAGCACCGGCCTCCGACAGCCTGGGCGCGGTCACGTGACTCGAACTGCCCCCGGCGATGGCGGCCCGGCATGAACCTGCCCGGCCCCGTCCTCCGCAGCACCTGCAGAACCAGTGTACCGCCAGCTGATATCAGCTGACACAAGGTTGTAGACGGGATCAGCTAGTGTGCGAGACAAATCGAGGCGAGGCGAAGCGAGGCGCAGCGGCTAGACTGTCTCGTTGAACAGTGCGGCGGTCTGTGTCCGATGCCAGTGCACGGCGTTGTGCGGGTTTGTCCGAGTCCTTTGGGCGAGTGATTTGTGAGTGCATGTCTTGCTGCGGCTGTAGTGAAGGAAGCTGTTGAGGGTGAGGAGGTGAGACGTGGTTGGAGCAGGAGTGAATGTGACGGATGATGACGTGGGTAGAGATCAAGTGACACTCTGCGGCCAGCCGTCGACTCAAACGGTGCGATAATTTAATACAAAGCGGCCCAGGCCGTGTATCAGGCAGCCTGCAGGCAGGTGTAAAATATCTATCACGAGATCAGCTGTCCGCGTTTGAAGCCGACCGTTGCGGTAGTGCACAAAACTGAAGTGCATTGTCAGGGTCTGAGTTTGAGGCCGTGAAGCGGAAGCTGTACGAGCCATGACTATGGCGACCATGGAGCTGATGGACGAAGCTGCAGAACTTGAGCTTAAGGAAGGAACCGACTGCGCCTTGGGCTTCCACGAGACACTGGTGAGTCTGCATCGTATGTAAAAGTGTGCAATCGTTTCATTCATCGTTATATGTGGTTATTTAACCCGGCATTGGCTGGGGTCTCAGCCTTGAACGCCTTGGCGGGGAGTGTCCCCCCCCCCCCTAGCTCCCGAACCAATAATCGCAGCGGACGGTGCGAAGACGCAAATCGAAGGGTCTTCTCAGCAAGATCATTAGCTACTCGAAATTTATAATAAATATTCTCACAGTCAGGTAAAGTCAAATGTAGTATTTTGTTTTTAAGCCATACTTCCCATCCAAAGCCGTATATTGAGAACGCAAATCGCACAAAAGTGCTCTTTAATGTATAGTGCATCTTTCGTCAAGCAAAAGTGAAATTTCAGCAAAGCGTCAGTCAGGTCAAAATCATGTCACTAATTGCAGAGATCATGCGACACTATTTTTATGGGTTATATTACACAATAACTCGATTATAGCAAGCCATTTTCAGATCTGACCCGAACAAGGTCAAGCTCGGTCATTACTGAGGTCAAATTTGAAAATTATATAAAATGTGAATAACAAATGGCATTTATATAGATCAGTTTTGTCTCAGGCAACACAGTGGTTGCCATTTATTTTTGTTTATCTTGTCGATAACGCCCCCAAAACGGTACTTTCAAAAAGCGTCATGAGAGTAATCATAATTGGGAAGCAATCAGTGATTTAAAAAATAGAGATACTGGCTTTGAAATTCGGTTTGTGTAATGGAAATATGTGGTTCTCGTATCATTATTCTTTCGTTTTTGAAATTTTAAAAAAGTGTTGTTTGTGGGCATTTAAAAAAAAAAAATTGGTTTTTTTGGGGTCAAAATCAAAATTCAAAAAAAATCCGGAGATAGCCATTTTCTACCTTGCATTTGCGATTTTGACGTTTTTTAATTGCATTTCGCTTAAGGAATGGTCTTTTTTACAGCATGTTAGAGCTAGCTGATATTTGCGCCAAAGTGGTGTGTAGTGACGTCACTAAATTCGATATAACTTGAAAAAAATTCGACGATTTTTTTTTAATTTTCACTGAAGACGCCAAATTGATGTAGGATAAGGTACCTGAAGTTTAGCATTGATAGCGATGTTCGTTTGTAAGTAATTGTGAAAATCCCTGAGGGGGGGGCGTTTTTCGCCCCCCCAGCCAATGGCAGGTTAACCCGCGCCCCACTGGGCCTCTGCATTTCCTTCGCCCCACAATTGGACGAAGCATTTTGCCGGTGACGAAAATTATGCTCAATGACGAATTGTAATGCAGACTGGCCAATGCCTGTTTTGCTGTTTTGCCAACCTGTTTTGCTGATATGCCAATTACTAATGAAGACCGCCGATGGATTGTACTGAATGACGATTGCCGAATGTGCTGTTCAATTGGTTTTCGACGTTTGGCCATCCCGTAATGCAAAAAGGTGTATTAACATCAACACAAATTTTGGTGATTGCATTTATACGTGTTTTTTACTTTTTTACAACTATCCTTCTTCCCGAGATATTTGAGGTCTCTGGAGCTGAGCCCTGAAGCTGCTCAAATTGGCTTTTGTAACCGCCAGTGAGCTCAATATTGACTGAGTCCAAAAATGACTGCAAAGACTTTGGATGCCTTGTGCTGAGCTTTCGAACGTTTTTCGGCGTCTTTCTAGCCCTCCTATAGTTTTTGAGTTGGTAGAAGGAGTCATATTGATCCTCACAAGGGCGAAAATTGTCTCCGATATCTGCCCGGCTAAGTTTTTTTTTTCGATGCTTATATCGGATGGTACACGCACATATAAAATACATACAGTTGCATATATTAGAGGTGCATGCAAATCCCTAAACCTTTGGTCACAGCCTAGCCAACGGCCGCGGATAAGCCTGGCAAGTCACGATTTCAGTCACCGCCTCGCGCTGCAAATGCTAATCCTATGGCGCTGGCCCTGGCCAGTCACAGCTTCAGTCACGGCGTGACCAATTCTGGTTCCCCAGATCCCAGCCAGGGACGCCTGGGACGCAGAAATTTTGCAACTCTAGTCTCAATGTTGTTCGATCTCAGTCACCGTAGACATCTATCGGCAGTAGTATGTAACCAGCAGTTGAGATCAGCACCGCCTGGTGTCTCTCTTATCACTAGCGAGGCGAACCTTGGAAACTTGTTTGCCACCACTATGAAGATAAATGAGAATGACCCAACCCAAGCCGACGCATAGTCGTTAGAAAGTTCGTCCGATTAGTTTTTAGTGTGAGCTGAGGCTGGAGGCTCTCTACGGTTCTCTTCTTTGCAGTGAACACCATCCATTATAGAGTGCAGGTCACGACTCACGATACATGCTCTGCACGGTTTGAAGAGATCAATGTATACATTATTAGATTAGTGGGTGATCTTCGGAAGGAGGTATGTGACGTGCCTTTCACCAAGTTAATTTCACCGGTTTGACCTTAGGTATTTGTCTTTGACTGGTCAAAATGCCTTTATCATTTATAAAATGCTTTGGTTTGGTTGAGGTTGTATTGACAATGTTTCCAAATGTTATAATCCATCCTTAGCTAGCGCTTGTTTTTCAGATAATGATGCGACTACGCACTTTGCACATGTGTGCTATTTTTTACTACGGTTGAAAATGATCATTTCAATTGTTAAAATTCCACGAAAATGCTACCCACATTTTCATATAAACTAGAGCTGCAGAATTCCGGTCCCGGTATCCCAGCGCTGGGACCAGAACTGGTCAGTGGTCACTGGTCATGGCCGTGACTGAAGCTGTGACTGGCCAGGCCAGCGTCATAGCGTTAGCATTGCAGCGCCGTGACTAAAGCTGTGACTTGCCAGCTCATTCCGTGACCGTGACTAGGCTGTGACCTAAGATTTAGAATTGTCTGCACCTCTTATATTAAACCCACACTCGCTCATTATTATCAATGTCATACGTCACACACCTTAACTGTTTGCCCTCTCTTAAAGAAACCCTCTCTCTCTCTCTTAAAGAAGCATCAGCCCTCAGCAGACCTCATAGGGACTAAGACCAGCCTGGAGGACTAGTCTCGAGAACTCAGCTAATCAAACGTCCATCCCCTGAGGTGCTCAGAAGTCCCAGAGACTCGGAGGAGCCTCGGAGGAGCCTCGGACAATCGATGACCACTACCGGCGATATTGGCGCCGGCAGCAAAGTGGCTCCACTCTGCCCAGGTTACACAGACTCGGGAAACGCACAAAACGCACCAGTCAATAAAACAGGAAAGTGTAAAACCGCCGTTTCGCCTGTCTATAAAAATTAAACAAATGTCTTAAATTAAACTAATATCTTTTGGTACTACCTAGATATTGCTATGGTCGCACTTATTCTGCCAATAATATACATTCAGTACAGCAGACTCTATATTCCATCAATCGAGATGTTTTCCATGACCAGCCAGCAATATGACCACACTAACAGTCCTCCGCTTCTCGTTCTACTCTCACTCTATTCGTTATTCCTTCTCTTCTCTCTTCTTCTTCTCAGTTTTTCAACGCCGGGTAGACTTGGATTCTTGTGACTCTTAATTAGGGTATTTTATCCTCTTCACAAATTAATCGGTGGCATTTTTCCAATTTTCAAATAGTGCAACATTTCTTTATTAATTACGCAATTGTATACAGATATTTATCTCTGATTATGTTACATATTTGCTCGCGTCACGTATACTCAGTCCCACACAAGTCATACACTACAAGAATCAATGTGTTAGTAATGATCACGTCAGTCTTATTGCCCTGCTTATCCCAAACTTGCTATGCTATACTGCACTTGGGCTACTTTCGATGGATTGACATTCTTACTGGTAGTCGATTTCAACATCCACAGCTCAAGGTTTTTCATTGAAGTTCCACAGTGATTGCTAATGCGGCGTTTGGTCCGCTATATCGGAGGCTCAAAGTAGCAATTCAATCTAAAGAGAGTACGTTTGTGCTTCCGTTTCACACCTTTACCTGTGGCTCACTTTTCTGTCCTTCTTCTGTCATTTCGTGGTCTTCGTCTCTCTCGTGCCTCCTCTCTTCTCTCTCTCATCTCCTCGTCTCTGGCTCTTTACTCTCGTCGCGCTCTCTCTCTTATCTTACATCTCTCTCCTCTATCCTTCTCCTTCTCTTCTCGTCCTATCTCTGCTCTCTCTCTCTCTCTCTTCTCTCATCTCCTCTCTCTCTCTCGTCTCTCCGCCTGTCTCTCTCTCTCTCTCTCGTCTGCTCTCTCTCTCATCTCTCTCTCTCTCTCCTCTCTCTCTCTCTCTCTCTCTTGGCTCTGGGCTCCGTCTCTCGGCTCTCTCGACCCCTCCTCCCTCCTCTTCTCGCTCTTCCTCCTCCCTCTCCTTTTCTCCTCTCTCTCTCTCTTCCTCGTCTCTCTCACTTCCTCCTCTCTCTCTCTCTCTCTCTCTCTCTCTCTCTCTTCTCTCTCTCTCTCTCTCTCCTCTCTCTATCTTCTCTCCTCTCTCTCTCTTCTCTCTCTCTCTCTCTCTCTCTCTCTCCTCTCTCTCTCTCCTTCTCTCTCTCTCTCTCCTCTCCTCTCTCTCTCTCTCTCTCTCTCTCTCTCTCTCTCTCCTCTCCCTCTCCTCTCCCTCTCGCTCTCTCTCGCTCTCGCTCTCGCCTCGCGTCTCGCTCTCGCTCTCGCTCTCGCCTCTCGCTCTCGCTTCCTCGCTTCTCGCTCTCGCTCTCGCTCTCGGCTCTCGCTCTCGCTCTCAGCTTATCGCTCTCGCTCTCGCTCTCTCGCTCTCGCTCTCGCTCTCGCTCTCGCTCTCGCTCTCGCTCATCGCCTCTCGCTCTCGCTCATCGCTCTCGCTCTCGCTCTGCTTCGCTTCGCTCTCGCCTCTCGCTCTCGCTCTCGCTCTCTGCTCTCGGCTCTCTGCTCTCGCTCTCGCTATCGCTCTCGCTCTCGCTTCTCGCTCTCGTCTGCTCTCGCTCTCGCTCTTGCTCTCGCTCTCGCTCTCGCTTCTCGCTTCTCGCTTCTCGCTTCTCGCTTCTCGCTTCTCGCTTCTCGCTCTCGCTCTCGCTCTCGCTCTCGCTCGACGGCTCGAGGGCCGTCACTTGCCCGGTGGCCAGCGGCCACCAGACCCGGGTAAACGTCGGCTCTCGCTCTCGCTCTCCGCCTCTCGCTCTCGCTCTCGCCTCTCGCTCTCGCTCTCGCTCTCGCTCTCTGCTCTCGCTCTTCGCTCTCGCTCTCGCTCTCGCTCTCGCTCCTCGCATCTCAGCTCTCGCTCTCGCTCTCGCCTCGCTTCGCTCTCGCTCTCGCTCTCGCTCTCCGCTCTCGCTCTCGCTCTCGGTCTCGCTCTCGCTCTTCAGCTTCGCTTCGCTCTCGCTCTCGCTCTCCGCTCTCGGCTCTCGTCGTCGCTCTCGCTCTCCGCTCTCGCTCTCGCTCTCGCTCTCCGCTCTCAGCTCTCGCTCTCTTGCTCTTCTGCCCGTCTCTCGCTCTCGCTCTCGCTCTCGCTCTCGCTCTCGCTCATCCGCTCTCGGCTCTCGCTCTCGCTCTCGCTCTTCGCTCTCGCTCTCCGAGCAAGAAAATTAAATGTCGTTTGCGTGAAACTGCACTTAAGAATGCAAAAATGACGAAAACAATGAAAATATAAAGACATAATACAATTTACATCCTACCAGAGTTAGTAACCAAAAACAAATGTAAAAAAAATATTCCTGAATTATTTTTTCTGCGTATGTAAATAAATAACAAATTACTTATCCGAGCGGAAAAACTCAACACACACAGGGAGGCGTCAAAACACGTCCTGCTTATCGAACTGGTGTCCGCGGTTTGGTACAAGTCATTCTGGACGACTTGTTTTCCTACTCTTAATAATCTGGATCTGGTGGTTCCAGTTTTCCGAATCACATTCATCTTCCTGAGAATCATTTTGTTTCTGCTTCGTAAATTATATAATTAGTGCTGTCGGCTTTCTCTTGCCTTACTCATTTTATCCCATCATGATGAACATGTGCTTACTACAGTCTTAACTTACCGGAGTTATTCGATCGGTGTCGTAGACGTTTGTGTTACCGCAGCTTGACCTTGACCTTGTTTGGGTCCGAAGCTTTTATAGTGAAACCAATTTTTGTGTTGATCCAATATTTTACTGCCTAATGGCCCAGCTGGCGAGCGTCTCGACAGGTCAACAGAGTCGAGTCGAAGGCCGAAAACACCCTTAGCGTTGCAGACGGCCCCTCGTCACGAGGATCACTATGACGGCATCAATAATGTTCCGGGGTTATGGCAACTGCAGCCTGGGATATAACTTTTATGCGAGAAAATGATGTTTGATGTGGCCGCTGGGAAATGTTGTATCATTTATTTTAACTTTTATACAGGTCTAACTGAATTTGCCTTAGATGTATATTGTATTATTTTGAAATGAAATTGTTGGCATCAATGGAATTGCTAATGTTATTGGAAAGAACATAGAATGCATACTATTTTTACTTGATGCCAGACATGTCGTTTGATACAATTACATAAGTGGACATATTCCAGTTAACAGCAGTCTGCTAGTCCTCTAGGTAATTAGCTTCAGTTGACTGTGTGGATTTCGTGCTAGGCTGCACTCCACATTCCCTATACTCCCACAGCGCATCACCTGACTAGGATACTCTTATAATGTGCATTTATTTGTAAATTTTAATTAAAATTGAAGAGCGAGCACGATAAATGTCTCGTGTGGTTTTCTGTTGTCACCAATATATAAATATTATTATTTGTTTTCATTCCGAAAATAATCCATATTTTCTATATTTTAAAGGATGTGATTTTTGGCACGAAAGCTATTATTGGGATTTATAAATTTAACCCTTTGACACATTTTGTAATATTACCCGCATCGGTTTTGCTTGATCTGACATACGATGTTAGTTTAGGCGTCCAAGTTTTTTGGGAAGCTCATAGAATATGACCTCACCATTCTTTGTATTTCATGATCCAGTGGCATTTTCAACCATCACCCTACAGAAGCTTTTCTCACCTTCGCCCTACGGGTGGGGGGCTGACAGCCCCTCTGCTAACTCATAAACCAAGCAACTTGGAACAACGCAGTAAGAACCAGCATGTTGCATGTCATGGGAGGAAACTTACGGTATGCAATTGTTAGATTTCAGTTCAACGGGTGACCTATTTTCTTCAGCCACCCCGTTGGACGAAGGACAGTATAGTTTTGTATGTATTCAAAACAACATTTTAATTTATTTATGTACTCAACGAAAAAGATTGCGCTTACTTTACCGAATAACCAACGAAACCTGCATTATCTAGAACGATCAGACAGCGTGAAAATGATACCAAACATTCCGTGCATTAAATTATTGGCATTTACCTGGAATACTCTGGGAGATTGACCGTTTGATTTGTATGCTAACAGCATGCTACGGTTCACCACCCACACCTTAAGCCTGCTAGCCGTCGGCACAGCATAATTTAGTTAGGAAAACCGAAGTATTTTTAACACCCTTGTCATTTCAGTCTAGGTAGAGTCTGTTCTCGTGTGACCTCTTACTGGCTCCAACTGCCTTTATCCTCCTCTAAGCTCCTCTGGTCGTTCCCGTTGCTGCTCAAGTCTGATCTAAACTGCTCCTAGCTCGCCCGAAACTTCCTCCAAACTCCTCCAACCTGCTCCAGAAATCGAGGTGGGGGTAACCGAAGGAGATTGGAGGAATGCCTTAATGGCGCGGCTGATACTCGTGCATTTATTAATGTCAACAGATATCAAACATAGCATGCAAACAGCTGATACTTCCCCAAACGTCTCCAATCGTTCCTGTAAAGGCTCCAACACTGCTGCTCTGGGCAGCTCCAAGTTTCTCCCAACTCCTCCCGGGAGGAGCCATGGGAACAGACCCATAGTGTCACCGTCATTACAGGCTGCCACTTGAATCGCGTTTCCGCGGCAGCGCCCCCCCCCCCCCCGAGAGGATGGTGTGCCGCCTTGCACATCCGTCGCTGACGCTAACCGAATCCATCCTCCCGTCTCTGGGCGAATGTCTGGCTGGCTGGGACGGCCAGGCCGCTGTCTGCCAGACAGTCCCTGAGCGCCAGCCGCTCCGAAGACTCGGCCATTGGCCTATCGTGGGCCACCGTCGGCCCTCCTCCTCCCTCCCTCTCATCCCCTCCCCCGCTGCGAGGAGGAGACGTCGGCAGCGTGGCGGTGCGTCGGCCGCCGCCGTCTTCGCCGCGCCGCGCTGCAGCTGCTTTTTACGGGTCAGCCTGTTTTGTCGGCGGTGAATGCGAGTTTCGGTCTCACTTCCGGCCGCCGCCAGACGGCCTGCAAACGGGCTTCGCTCCCTGCGATCGAGCCTGTCCCGTCGCCGAGCCGAGCGCCATTTGTTAGCCGGTGATCCCTCCGGTTGACAATGCGACAGAGGCGGGTACGGCGCAGAACGGCGGCCGTCGCCGCGCGCGACACGGCCCCCGGGGCACGGGAATCGATGACGTCACGTGGGAGGTGGGATGATGCGATTTGGCGGAGCGGGGCGACGATGATTGTGGTGATAGACGGGCAGCGCGGGACTGCGGACTCGCGCCGGGATACTACGTGTTGGAATTAACTTTTTTTCTTCAGTTTGTCTTAAACTTGCTCTTTATTCTCTCCCTTTTTTGGTAGAATGTTCTATTTGTATTTGTATTTGACAATTAAAACACTCTCCAATGTTACAAAGGCTATTCCGAGCGTCGCGTCATGATTAGTAAGTGAAGACATGTTAATGGGCAACTCAGCACATTGCACACAATCAGATCAGAGAAAATAAAAGCAAGATACATCCCCTTACTCACAAACACACACTCATATGCACGCAAACACAACATACTTAGCCGCATTCACGATACACCTTTATTTACACACACAAGCATACATAAGTCTGTCACTCGCTGAGATATACCTATTAGAAAATAAAATACAAAACTAGCTCACATCAATTCTACTAAAAGGTCACCGAGCACAGTGAGTAGCGTCACTACAACCACGCTCACAATCACAGAAGATTCACCACTCACACGGGTTGGAAGAAGCCTGGCTTCGCTCGCACGGTAAGGAAGGCGAGCGGCCCGCGCGCGCCGCACGTCCGAACGCGGCGCCACGCGCAGGCCATCTGTCCATTTCCTTCTGTTGCTGCTGTGGCATTCATCACAGGCAGTCAGTTTATCAGACTGATCAGAATGCCGTTACGTGATTACCGGATCAGACGAGAGTAATCTGTAATCAGCCCCTCGCCACCTCTGCCACGCACGCGGTGCTACGCCCAGCGATAACCCGATCATCGCAGAGAGAGAGAGAGAGAGAAGAAAAACTGGCCCGGATACCGTCTCCTATTGACCGGCGGCGGAGGCGGAGGCTGTCTGTCCACCGGTGTTGTAGCCGCCGACGGACGTCGTGTCCGTTATGGAGATTCGGCAACACCCATCGCATCGGATTGCGTCGACTCGGCGTGACGGAGACCACCCTGCCGCTGACCTGCTGACCAGCGACGGTGCTGACTGCTGACGGAGACCACCCTGCCGCTGACCTGCCTGCCGCTGACCAGCCGAACCAGCGTTACGGTGCTGACTGGGCTGACGGAGACCACCCTGCCGCTGACGCAGCCGACCAGGACGGTGCTTGACTTGTCTGACCGGAGACCACCCCGCCGCTTGACCAGCCGACCCCAGCGATGGTGCTGACTGGCTGAGCGGGAGACCACCCCAGCCGACTGACCAGCCGACCAGCGATGGTGCTGACTGCTGACGGAGACCACCCTGCCGCTAACCTGCCTGCCGCTGACCAGCCGACCAGCGACGGTGCCGACTGCTGACGGAGACCACCCTGCCGCGAACCTCGCTGACCAGCGACGGTGCGACTGCGGACGAGACACACCCCCGCCGCTGACACCGACCAGCGACGTGGTGCTGATGCTGACGGAGGCCACGCCCCGCCGCTGACCAGCCGACCAGCGACCGGGGTGGCTGACTGCTGACAAGACCACCCTTGCCGCTGACCTGCCTGCCGCGACCAGCCGACCAGCGACGGTGCTGACTGCTGACGGAGACCACCCTGCCGCTGACCTGCCTGCCGCTGACCAGCCGACCAGCGACGGTGCTGACTTCTCTGACTGCTCTGACGCACTTCTTAGGTCTGCTGAGATGTTTTAGCGGTGCACTAGGACGTTTTTCTGGCCCGCTGAGATGTATTTTTGGCCACTGCGACCATTTTCTGGTGTGCTAAAAATTGGTTTAGCCCAGCTCGAGTCCAATGTGATTTTTGTTTTCTTCTTCTAAGAAATGTTAATTATAATTCAGACGGAGTGAGTGAGACCGCGAAGCGGTCGAACGAACGAAGTCTTACAGATGGGCCAAAATTTCCGTCCTCTCATTCTTGCCTGCCTTGTGCTCTGAATGCGTTCGGGTTTCAGGGATAACTTCGGTTTCACGCACTGATTATGCAAAAGTAACACTGATTTGTTATGCGTAAAATAACACATGTATAGGCCGGGGGTCCAAAGTCGTAATGGTAGCATGGGCGTGACTTCTGTACGCCCATAGGTTACATTGTAAAAGCCTTTTTCAAAGCCAAGTTTTCGAGACTTTCTTCAAGAAATTAATCAAGTGCATCATAGAAATAAAGTTTGAGCTGTTTATTGTCGATTTTTGGGATCAAAATGCAAGCCAACCAACGTTTCCGAGTTATTAGCAAATATGCAATCCGCCGCCGCCGACTTATCTTTGTCAGTCAAGATGGGCCGCCGTTAAGACAAACTTCGCCAATGGAGGTCCAGGACATGCTTACCATTACGATAGTATATGAACGTTGTACTTCAACCAAAAAGCGCCCATACATTTCGCGAGATGATGCAGCATATCCTGGGATAATTATTATAGTGTATTTAGATCGTATTCTGTATTCTAATGTAACGTGATGTAGATGCATTTCTTATGTGTATTGTAGTGCATTCTGTATAGTTGTATGTGTAGTGTAATTCTAGTGTATACAAAACAAACTTTGGAGTACCCAGTATATAGTGCCCTGGTATAGGCTACGTGAAAATATTTGACACAACAGAAACTCTCATCATCCATAAATAAACACAAAATCAATACCAGCCGAATGATAAGCACGTGCCTTGACTTCGAATTCACCTCCACAGGTGAGAATCAGAAATAGAAATAACTAAATGCCACAGAGAGGTGCAGGTAAGTGTTGTTTTACTATTGCAACCAACAGCAATGCTTTTGCTTATCAGTTGCCGGACACAAATGAAATAACTCGCTCCGTCTGCTTCATGCCATGCATGCTTTACTAGTTTATTTATTTATTTATTTATTCCATCTCACCCCAACGGGCCTATCGCCCACTTACAGGATGTGATCCAGCTCTTCTCTTTGGGATTAGGTTTACGAAACCTTTCCCATGGGCCTCACCGAGTCGGAAGAGACACCAACACGGGTGACTCGGTGAGAATCGAACCCACGGTCGTCGCAGTCTCTGCACCGAAATCCAAAATGTTGACTGTAACCACTGGACCACCCTGTTCCTAAAAATATTCTGTTCCATGCCTATGACTAATTAGCCGTTTTCACGATGGCTTATTTTGCGCGAAATATTTTAAAACATTTTAAAATGTTTTAAAATGTTTCAGTGGTAGGCGGTAGCCGTCTTCACGATGGGCTAATTTGCGAGAAATGTTTTAACCCGTATGGGACCGTAGGGCGAGGGTTAAAACAATTTTTCGACAATTAGTCCATTGTGAAAGCGGCTACCACTGAAACATTTTAAAACATTTGAAAATGTTTTTAAACATTTCGCGCAAAATAAGCCATCGTGAAAACGGCTATTATAAACATTTTTACTAGTTCATTTGCTGCGAATGAACTGCATTCGTTCATATCAGGACATGCTTTTACCGGAATTATTATCAATTCGTCTTTTGAAATAGTATTATTGTGCTGGATGCTCGTTTTTACGACCGTGTTTGATTTCTAAGTATGTAATTGAAAACTTAATTTGACGTAAATAGGCCACACAGGAAAGGGTAGGGCATTCCTGTCTACATATCGATATCAAGGCAGGAAAATTAATGAAGTGAATTAACTTTATACATTTTTAAGTTATTCAGGTATAAAACACGGTCAATCGCTATTTTATCAAGAATAGCAATGCCTTCGCAACTTGGAAGGCATGATTAAGCCAGTGATAATAAATACCACACGGGCGATAAGGAATAATTATTAGGAGCGAGCTCTTGTGGATTTTCCGCCCAAGACCAAGTGCGAGGGTGGAAAACTCCATTACAACTGGACCAGAGGTCCTAAAATAATTATATCGGCCTAGTGTGGTATTTATTTAATCATATGTCTACCTCCGTTTTGAAAACTGTGTAAAAATAGTTTGGTAAAATGAAAATGCCCGGCGGACCGAAAGTTTTGACCAATTGACTTAACATGGATTTTTTGAAAGGTGAAAACCTTTTACCACATGCTCGCGCTAATGCTAAAAATATGCTGAGACATATGATACATGCAATTTCTAGATAATATCTGACACATTTTTTGTCATTCTTGTTTTCTTTGATTCTTGTGGATTCACTGTGAATGAAAGAGCATCAGAAATGAAAACTCTATAAAGACAAACTATTGAGATCTTCCCATTCTAAAGAAAACTTATCATTTTTGCTTCGGATTTCTACCGAAAAGTTGAACACCATGGATGCATCCTAGGAGTGTTTTTAATTACAGAAAAGTTGACAGAATATCATCAATCTCCATTGGTGTCTATCTTTTTGCAGAATTTTATGTTCAGTAGACGGACCTTCTTACAAAAAGCAATTTAAGTTTCTTCTCAAACCGCAGATGCCGTAGCACGTGTGGAAAGTTTTTTGAAAGGCCTAATGTTGTGGTTGTTGGTGAGAAATGAGCGTGCCAATGCGTAAAAGACGAATCCATAAATCGAAAGATTTCAAATCAAGATCGTTTGATATATACAACAACCGTGAATGCACTTCAGGAATGAAAAACTGACACATTAAACACTCATTAAATTTGTTTACTTGCAGCAAAGATACTCACTTAAACGCAAAATAGTGACATCCCGGTTTTACATGTAAAAAATGATACGAACATGTTCATGATGCAAATATTTGCAAGTATGGTATCAAATACCAATACTTGTTTACGAGTAACCTTATTTTGTTTGTAGTTTTGACGATTCTGCTATACATATGAGACAAGCCGCTCGTCTCTCGCGTGCCCCGTGCCGCACCATCATCATAAATGGTGCAGGGTCGGGTGCAGCGCGTCACGCGAGGGGCAGAAGGACTGGAATGGTGCAGCGCCGGGTACGGCGCGTCACGCGAGGTCCGGTACGGCATGCAAGTGCGGCATGGCTGTCGGCCACGGGTCAGCACGAGAGAGACCGTGGGATGATATGACAGATGAAACCTACACATTAGCTAGTGCCCTTTACGAGCAAACGTTTCATGTCCGTCCCTGTAATGAAGACAGTGAACTCCTATATTTCTGCCTGGTGTTGGGTTCGCCCATTTTTAATTTAATCATATTTTTAAATTAACTACACACGCGCACTGCCAGGGGTTGATTTCCGGCCCCTCAGGTTTATCAGAGAGTAGCGAGAAAAACGAAGCGCGGCGCGCACGCCGCCAATATCTTCGTACACCTGTTTTGGCATCAATACCACACTTTGGAAAAGTTCTTGACTTCAGGTCATCTCAGGTCAGGTTATAGTCATGTCAAGTGACCTTCAACCTTTCAAAAAGTTTGCGTTCGTGCCCAAAGGCCACAGTCTTTTTTCGAAAAGTTTTGAAAACTTGCAAGGTTTCATAAGATATCAGTACCTACAATTCGTTTATATCTCGGATTTTCGTACGGTGACAAGGTCAGGTCATTTCCTGACCTCCCCATTAAATAAGTGAATGGGAAAATTAAGCAATGTTTCCCTTATTACTATAAAATATGAATCTGGATACAGGCTAATTCTTTCAGAATAATGCTATTTTAAGCTCACATTATAAACTAGATTAGGTGCAATTGTTGGTCAGTTGATCTCTACAACGGTCATCTGAGGTCAATCTTGAGGCATCAGCAATGATTAATGCTAATCACCTCTTGATAGAAAAGAGAATAGAGACGATTGTTAACACCAATGTTTTCGTCTAGTCTGGCCGGTCGCCCCATATGCAACATGGCACCTACCTGTCACTAAAATGAACTTGACCTTAGGTCAATTTTGAAAGTTGACCTTTCCAGGTCACCGTATATATTCAAAGCGCATCAAATGAGAAAACACGATGGCGTCAAATGTTTTACTCCACCCTATCTTCTTAGTGACATGCTATTTACACGAAAAACTGTTTTTGCTAAAAACAGTATGTTTGACCTTCATGACCTCTGGAAGCCTAAACTATTGATCTTGAAGATCAATTTTGAGGACATATCACGCGTTTGCAAATTCAATGGCATCGATGTCTCTCCTAATCGTTTGCTCCTAGCTATCATAGTTTCCCGAGAAATTTGGGGGTTTCTGGAAAAAGAGTCTAAAACCGGAAAATCTGACTTTTGTGACAACTGAGACCTCAAATTGTGACCTTAACCAAGAAAAACTGGAATACTTTCGATAGAGCTTGCCTAGAGCTATCTAATGCCGTTTTCCGCTTGTCCGCTAGCCGTTGCGTAGTTTTGGAGATCTCACGGGGGGGGGGCGAAAAATCAACCCCCCCTGCAGTTCGTGTTCGGCGCGAAACCCCGCAGTTGCGCGGGGTTAAAGTTTGTTTTATTAACCTATATTATTCGTAAGAGACCGATGCAGGTTCATGTTGAGCATCATGTTCCAAGATATATGGACTAGCACACATGCAGTATAGTCAACTATGTATTTTATCCATTGCCCATTCATCTGCTTCATAGTATTTGTACTTTATACAAGAAGCGTATAAAGTAAGAAATGTCGCATCCAATGACTGTCTTATAGCATGCATATCTTATGTTGGGGCTTAACTGGTCGCAACAAGCAAACTATTGTCTCATAACCTACCGCAATGACCGATCCCTCAAAAATGGTATCAATATTCTTCCATTCCCACCGTGCTGTTGGTATATATCCCATCTCGCTATTACAACTTTTTGCGATCGCATTTGACCAATGGGCAAAACTGTTTTTAGCACTCTGCATATAGAGGGCACCACTTCTTGCCGTTTCACCTTAAACATTTACTTTTCACCATAACTATAAGTCGGCATTACATTACAACTCGTCGTTGAGCAAAACTTTCAATAATCTCCAAAACAGATCGGCATTGGGTGAAATGAATCGCAGTGACGTTTAATGCAGAGGACGAAGCAGATAATTTTCGATCGCCCTCTATTTCGGTCAAGGCGCAAAAACTCGTATAATAGGCGATGGGGGGGGGTTTTACGAAAATTTTCGACCATAAAATCGAAATCATGTTGAATTATCAAACAGTTTGCAGAATGAGTAATCTGGTGACGCAGTGTTAAAAATAGTTTTGCTCATCTGTTAATCCGGCGCCAGCAGCCGATCTGCTTTGGTCGAATGATGATTGTTGAAATTGCCGTTCAAACAGTTATGCTGAATGGTCAAATCCGAGTGCAAAAAGGTGTAGTGTCCTTACGTCTAGCCGTCATGCCTTCTAGGTCTTGGAAGCGGCGACTGCGAAGCCAAGGCACAATTTCTTGAGGTCATGACGTGACA
>VOPJ01012136.1:0-17752 GCA_014673585.1 Semibalanus balanoides
CCGATCTGACTGTTTGTTCCGAAGATATCGCTTCGCCGACCTCGATTCTGGCCGCCATTTTGGAATTAAAATCCATACAACTCAAAAATTTGCCGACCGATTTCGATTTTTTTACGTCAAACGATCCGCTATTGTGTTGCCGTAAATGTCGCTCAAACAGTCCGCCCTGCGCCGCTTCGTTTTTGAGATATCCACGAAAAACATGTGGGGGGGGGGCACAAAAGTGCCCCCCCTCCAGTGCGCGTGTTAATATTAAAACTTAACTTTTATGAAATTGAGCACTGTTTGTGAGAAACAAATGTCATAATCGTGTTCGGGAGCAATTACTTCATATTAAACACCACATGCGGTATTATATAATGGGAGATAATTCTTTGTCTACCTATTTTTAAGGACATTTGTGGTAAAATTACCTTCTTATCTGGTATTTTTACTGTTGTGGTATTTTACCTGAACCTGTGGTATTTACCTCAATCTGTGGTATTTCACCTGAATCTGTAGTATTTAACTTCAACTAGTGTTTTTTCAGTAGCAAAGTTTTTTTTACCACACTAGTACCGATAAATAGGTAGATTTTTAATATACCACAAAGTTCCCCAAAAATACCAGAGAATCAGGTAAAATACCAGACAATGCGCAAAATACCACAGAAGGGTTTTTAACCACAGGGAAAATTACCACCCTTATATAATACCGCATGAGGCCGGTGTAAATAAATTGTCGAGACCGAGGTGCTTTCTTGATTTTTGAACGAGGCCGAAGGCCTGAGTCAAATCAAGAAAGCACAGAGGTCTGAACAATTTATCGCCGGCCGAGTGGGGTATGATTTTTACCATATGCCGCGTAAGTCATTCAATGTGTGTTTTTCATATTTATGAATCATGTTTTAATTATAACTAGGTCCTTACCAGAGCTCCTTACCTTAATTATAACTAGGTCCTTACATTATTTCTTTTATAGTTAAATTTTGACTTCGATAAAATTGAAGAACCTTGGAACAAGTCCACAAAGCTTTCAAATCTCAGTCAGAATTTTATCACACACACTGTTTTCACGCCTCTGGTACAACAAATTTGCCCTAGGGCTTTTTATTTTACCAAGTTGTACCAACACTCTCCGGCTAATGTATTTTGATATCCCCGGCATATGGTAACATTGGGAGAATTTTGGAAGGTGAGACGGTCCTTTTTAAAAGGGGAGTGTGCCTACTCACATTGGTCATGTGGATTTGTTGACACTAGTCTTGTAGAACATCTTTTTCTGAATTTAGCCATGTACTTCATTTCCCCAGAATCACTTTAGTTGCTGAGATTTCAAAGTCGCCAATCACAATTCTGGCAGAATATTAATTATCAAATAGTCCCGCCAGAGAGCTTCGCACTAGAAGCCATTGCTCTTTAAAATTAAAACGCTAGCAATATATTGTTAGCTCTGGCCAGTGCGCCAGTATAGTAACATTTTCGCTACTCTGTTTAGTGACGATCGTTTTTTGAGTTTTGAACAAAACATGCAAAACAGAAAATTTAAGTAAAATTCAAACTAAAGGGGCTTCAGAGTGAATTTTATCGTAACCAATAATCAAAGCAGTAGCTTCTTACCGTAATAAAAATATATTTGACATTTCAAAAGAGTAGGCACACTCCCTTTAAGGGTTTTTGTATCAGGTTTCTTGTACAGAACCTCGCTGACAAAGGACACAAATCGGGTAAACATATGAGTAGAAGTGTGGTGTTTGCATATTTTTGCAAAAAATCACACTTTCGATGTCTTGTATGATTTTGTTTTACGGAACGTTAAAAAAATCAGCAACGCCAAAGTTGGGGGGCGCCGCCCCCGCGGTCCCAAAGTTGGGGGGGGGCAAGCGCCCCCGCTGACCCCAGAGTCCCCCCGCAGGGGGGACTCTAAGGTGCCTAAGCCAGCACCCCAGAGTCCCCCCTGATGATGAGGTGGCGCTGGTAGGTGGCTCAGCCAGCATATGACAGGTGGTGCTAGAGAGTCTTTTGACGGAAAATTTAACAACAAATGAAGACTGTACTGCATACATAGATCGTCCAGCGGAGTAGACGGGTTAGCAGTAGCACTAGCCAATATCTATTTATTGTTATTTTGTCGTATTCTGACTTATAAGCACATAATTAAGCCTATTCGGGGAAACTCTATCTTCCTGAAAACGTACAATTTTTCCTCTGACGTTCGTCTTCCATTGACGAACGTTAGGTTCAATGACCTTGGCAGGCTATTATTGATCTTGTCCTCCGATTGGCGTTAACTGTCAAGGTGGCTCAGTGCCTGACACACGGTTCACCTCTGAGAGCGAGCGTTGCGTAACAACAATCAATCTGTCACGCGTGCCATCACGCACAGTAACAACGTAACCGCCCGCACATTCACCTATTGTTTTCATACATTCAAAGCAAAATGCGGAGCTGCAGGTATCTTTGCACCATGCAGAGTGTCGTGATGGCTAATGCCACAGCGCTTCTTATCGAACGTGTATGCAGGTGAAGCGATTGCAGTAAGTTATGAGTCATCACATTCGTTACAGACAGTATCTGGCTTCCTTTTGTTGGTTCAGATAGCGACTGTTGCTCACGGTTCACGGCTGACGAAGTTACGAAGCGTGATCATTTATCACGGTCCACGAACCACTGACTAAAGTCACCGACCACGAACCACGGACTACCGTCACGGATCACGGACCACGGTCTACCGTCACGGATCACGGACCACGGTCTATCGTCACGGATCACGGACCACGGGTTACCGTCACGGATCATGGACCACGGTTATGTTAAGGGCCGCAAATTGCAGCATGAGAACACCTTTACGGCAGCCAGCTATGTATTCTCGGAATCCGTTGTTTATTTCGACTACCTTTAACTATCTTCAGTTTGTTATGTTTGCGTTTGGCTATGTATTAACGTGCAAAACAACCACAGACAGTTCCATAAATCATTGCTCGATTTTTAGCAGTCACGTTATTTTACGTTTGCCTTTATAGGCGCACGCCATTCATGCTCAAAACCACTCACACAGTCTTTCCAATTATCGCGCGTTATACTATTGCTTATTAAACAGGTCGCCGACCAATTCTCTACTTGCACAGTCCATTGTTGCTCGTATATTTATGTTATTCCATTTATCTATGATGTCGGGTAACTACCTACATCTTGCGTGCATTATATATCACTGTCATCCGCTGAACTAAGAAAGATAAACATTATTGACATTACTTAACAACACTCTTTAATGGCACGCTATCAACCTGTTCCTTTGCTAACCTTACCGTCTTCTCGGAATTCAATAAATACACTGTCCTTATTGTTCCTAATCACAACAAGTCTCGTCGAATACATGCCTCTACACCCTATTCATAATTTCCACCACCAGATCTTGTACTCCTCTGTACATCGAGTCGACCATTGCTTGAGCCACGCACCTCTCATTTCTGCATGCCAACCTCACGACATGTCCGACCTACCGCCTTCCCTCTCCCTCCCCAGATCCCACGCTACACACCACCTTCGGAACGAAGGTAAGAAACCCACCCACGCGTCGGTCCCACGTCACACCTGACCACTGCTCTTTTCCGCACCCCCACCTGCGCCTACGTATGAGTCAGAAACCCGCCGCCCCCACCGCTGCTATATCCCGTCCCTGGGCACTCAGGATATCCCGAGTCGCAGCCCATCCCGGCATTCGAGAGCCCCTGGCTCTCCACCGCTGCGGACAGGCCGATGGTCTTGTACCTAGTACGGACGCCGCCGGTGTCACGTGACGGTGGTGAGGTGCCGGAGGCCGTGCGCTTCTGCGCCGTCGCGCGGCAGTCGCAGCCAGGGTGTGGGGCGAAGAGCACGTGAGCCCAAACTGGTACTGTGCCGTCGCGTTCAGAGCTAACATGGCAAACAACGGCAGCGGAAAGGGTAAGACCCGGAAACGGAGACGAAGGAAATAAGTGACACTGAATCACTAGCATGGGAAGCCTGGCCATACTGGCCAGTGTTTCGTCGGTTTCATTGCTGCTCTGGCGGCCGTGCACCTGGCACAATGGTGAATTTTCCGATTAAGCCCGCTTGCTTAGGTCCGAAAGCGTGCTTTTCGGATTTTCTTCTCCTTACCGATACCAATTAGAAATTGTCTGTACTTTTCGAAAATCACCATGTTTTATTGATTCTGAAGCCTTATGACACTGGAAATTGCGGTCAAAGTAGCGTCTTCCGCACAGAGCCAGTGTGCTGGCAGAATTGATAGAACATTAAAAATACGGGACAATCGAAACCCGTCAGCTCAAATATGTTTTTAAACAGCGAGCAGAGACTTAATTCAATGTACAGGGTGTCCGCGTCAAAAGTGTACTCAGGTTTAAAACCTCATATGTATTATATTAAACATCATATTGCCAAATGTGTGGTATCAACGTATTGCCAATGAAATGGCAAAACATTTATTCTACAACACAGGTAACAGGTTCAGCCCTCGGCACTCCTTCTGTAGCGTCTAGATCATATGCTCTATGTGAGACCCTTTGCGCTGGTTCACGGGTGATGTGAAGAAAATGTGTTAGATTTCTTTTGACGTTTTCAATTTGCCTGCGCACTGACGGGGGGCGGATAACCACCCCCCGGAGTTTTTTAGGAGTAGCGGGAAAACGGCGGCGCGTAACGCCGACAAATTTTCAATAGCGGTTTGAACATCAATTACCCACACCTTCTTAAAGTTTTGGCCTCCTAACTTTCAAGGTCACGTCATCAGGTCACATTAAATGACCTGACCTCAAGTCACGTTTTTGAAAGTTTGACATGCCGAAGCCACATTGGTGAACCAAACAGTTTGAAAATCACATTGAGTAATAAGGACATATGTATCTGTAATTAAGCATTTTGACCTTAGCTGACCTCTGGAGCCTGAAATATCGATCTTATATGAAACCTGAGGGAACTGTACAGAAAGAGTGTTTCAAGGGAATTCCAGTGCTTTTCACGCGATGCTCCAAGTTATGGTAGTTACTAAGCTAGCTCAGATTATGTGAAGCAATGCTCAATTTACTCGAAATATGGGAAAATTTGACCTGTTTTGACCTCTGGTGACCTCAATATTGACCTGATCAAAAAATAATCCAATCATTTTTTATAGTATTCGTCACGGCCTACCTAACGCCGTTTTCCGCTTTTCGCTACGTTGCGTAGTTTTCTAGATAACTGTGTGGGGGGGGGGGGCGGTTATCCCCCCGTCGGTTCTTAGTTGGATCAGACCACGTCAGTGTCCGGGTTAAACTCGATAGTCGATGTTCTACGATTTGTCGAACATTTAAGTTTTTCCCGCCAGAAATGGAATGCCATGACGTCAATACAACGTCATTATTCCTAACGTACTGTATCGATTTAATTGGTATTTGGTATTAAGTGAAATGTATTCAGCTAAAGGTACTGAAAGTTTCACTTCGATATCTATCATAGTGTTCATTGTTCAAGTTACTTAGGAAATCCGGGAAAGAGCTGATTTTCCCCCCTCAGCAGGGTGCGGACTAACTATCACTTATTACAGCCATTACAGGAACATACTTGTATTAAATGACCCCAATGTTTCTGTGGAAGGAGTAAGTCTAAAACAGGATGTCTGTCTCTGATATTGATTTGCTAATCGAAACGCGTTATAATTATTTGACTTTTCTTTTGAATAAAATAATAAATTATTAGCACAAAATATCATCTTGATCAACCTCTTTACATAACACCTACATAGCATAACACCTACATATCGAACTAGCATACAATTATACCTTTTTTGCAAACTTTCGGACATCCATCCCGGTGATGTTTCCCACTTATCGGTTGCAGAGATTGAGCTCAAAGCCAGGTGCCTCACCAAAATAGTCGAGACTGGAGTTTTGTGACTTTTAGTTCTATAAACATTATCCGTTGATGCTTATGTATGTTTCATAAACAATATAATTGCATTTATATTGTATTTTATTCATATCGTATCGTATATTTTGGAACACGTACATGGAATGGGGTTTCAGTTTTGCTGCGTCAAATAACATATAAAAACACTCCTACTGGGGGGAGTAAATTTGGTCACTGGGGGCCAGCTAGTGGTCACTGCTGGGGAGTTTGGCCCCCCAGTTAACATGTTAGCCGAGGCCCTGCCGAATCCTGGGTCCACCACTGAAGGCCATAATATAACTGCTCTGTGCCAAATACAAGGCTCAGGAAATCAAACTGGTCCCTCATGAAGTCAGTAACTGTTGCCTCACTTAGGATTCAAAGTAGGCCCTTTGAAAGCAGGAGAGGCCCTGCTGGAAGCGTAGTGAGGTCCTAGGATGGTAAGGCCAGATGGAGTCCTTGGGAACCCTAGGGAGCCTTGGCTAGTCTTTTATGTGTCACGACTCGTTGATCTGGAGGGTCCTCTCGGAACTTCTTTGGAGCCTGGTAACTAAGAAACACCTCAGGTGAGCGGCACGAGGCCAATCTTAATATAAAGTAAATATAGGGGCCTCAGATCCAGAGTCTAGACTCCCCAGAGCCAGCCAAGGGCTTCAGATGGTCTCCGGAGATACCCATCTGGCCTCACGTGAGGTCCACTCTGACCTCCAGAGGTACAACCGCTATGGTCATCCAGGGGCCATCTGGTTTTCCACAGGGCTTTTTTTCTGCTGGATTCTGCTTTTGGCCCTTCAAAGGGCCTAACTATGTGGCATCCAGTGGCCGTTTTCCAAGTTCTGACTCTCATAGAGTCCTGATTTCCTGGAGCCATGTGTAGTTATTTGGCACAAAGCGCAGTTTTTAGGTTAATGGCCTCTTCAGCGGTGACCCAGGGTGTTCCGGTAGGAGGCTCGTCACGTGATAAAAAGGTGGGACCCCAATAGGCTCTTGGTGTAGATCACTGCATCAGCCTTAGGTGGGGACTCTCAATCCATTGGGGGTCCCTTTTGGACAATAAAATAAAAAATATACTTAACGAAAGAATGGACCCCCTTTATGTTCAAAATATTACTGTTCCTCCATGACTAAAATGGAGCGTCCTACAAACCAAGAAGTGGGCCCTCTTCGATAGTCAGAAATGAGGCCTTTCTCTGGTGTTATCAGATGTGGTGTCCCTCTGATAGGCCGACTGGCCTCCGGAGACCAGATTGGACTCTCTGGAGGCAGTAATGAAGGTCCTCTGGAGGTCAGAGTGATGACAAAGCATTGGCGATTTGTTTGAAAAGGGGTGAGATTCGTTAAAAGGGAATATAGGACCCTTGGGAAACAGAAGTATTTTAGAATGAAAGAGAGAGAATGCCCCTGATTAAACGGTGGCAATTACATTTTTTGCGAAAACCAGTCCAGAATTGTTGTCCATTTGAAAAATGAGTCAATATGTTTACATGTGACGTCTACATCCAATTAATCTTTGCGTACCACCAAAAGCGAGTTGTGTCGTCACAAGGGGCATCGAACGAGAACATTTGCAGGACCCGCCAGTGAAAGCATGCTGTGCCGCACCGCACGCATGAGAGATAGCACCGGTAGGCGTGAAACGCACTGGCTGGGTCGACCGCGCTCGCTCGCGCTGGGAAAAGGACGTGGGTGCACGCAACGTTGAAACCACTAGTGTGGCTCGAGCGCTGACGACAGTCGTGGCGTCAGGGAGTGTCGAACGCAAGTAAATGAATATGTACTGGGCGGACGGTTCTAAAAAGCGAAGTGGGCGGTGGCAATCACAAGTGGAGTAACTTCTGAGAAAAACGTTATGCGAAACGTCACAGGATTTGTGACCGTTGACATATGACCAAATATGACCAATCGTTTTTGCGTTGAAACCAGCAACTAGGTCGCTTGGAGGAAAAATTTCCGATTTGGGGGTTTAGCACACCCGACAATCTCGCCTATCTCAGTTAAAAACTAATGTTAAAGTGCTATATTCGTATGTAGAGGTAGACTTTAGCCATTGTCTATGGCCCCCTTGCCCGCTATTGCCCCCTCGAGGCTCAAGGGGGCGGGGCATATCCTCCCCTTCTGTATCCTATCCACTGTTATAGCGTCATAATAAATAAATAAAACAAGTGTATGGAGATAATAAGAGTTAAGAAATAGCATGACGAGCATCCACCAAGCTAAAAAAATCGTTGCGCAGACTTTTGGTTGTGACGTCCATAACTCCGTGACCTGACCTGGAACTTTTTCTGGTGAGTCAAAATGTTCACAAATGAATTAAGTTCTACCGCCTACCAAAACTGATTGCATGTCACTGAAGTGGATCGGAAAGTTATTGAGAATAAATATAGGGACGAACGACCACTTTGTGGCATCCTGCCATTGCTATTAATGCATTTTTACATTTTTTTTTTTTAATGAGAATCAAAATCGATGCACCAAGTCTCTTTTTAAGGTCCATGGAACAGGCTCTGACAGGCTTTTTTGCATTTGCGAAAAAGTCCATTTTATAGTACACCCCTACTTAAGGTCTTTTTCGCCCAACGTGATTGAAAATCGTTGATTGGGGGGGGGGAAATCGAACTAAATTAAGTCGAAGGGGCATTATTTATTTAATCATCGCCACCAGAGGTTCACTTAAATACACATTTCAAACTGTTTGTCCATGCGCTGTCCATAACTGACAGCCGGAGTCGGAGTCGGCAAAATTGTACCGACTCCGACTCCGGCAAAAATCACCGACTCAGACTCCGCAGCCTTGCGTAAGCGACCCCGGTGAATTTATGCGGAAGGGAAAATGTCAGGCTCATATGGCCTAGTGCTTCCAAAAACATAAAATGTCACGAGTTTTCAAAATCGTTATTGCTTAGGGGAATTTTTAGCGCAAAACTTGCATTCAGTGACCAAAAGTACTCCTTGATTCGTTTTGGGTGCCGTAGGCAGCCAACGTGAATTTATGCGCGCTAAATCGGAAAATTCACCACTGCAGTGGCCAGTATCCACTCTGCGCGTAACACTACTTTGGCATATCTCGTGATGTTTTACTTTTAGGTACTTGATAGGTCAGTGACATCTGTGTATGTATTGTGTGCTTGCCTGTGTTTTGTTCGTATAAGTATATAAATATTTAATATATTTCACTATATCCTATATATATATTTATATATACCTATTATAGTCTATTATATATATATATATATATATGACTTTACCTGTCAGTGGGCCAACCCGTGGGTGATATACTGAATAAATGAAATGAAAAATGAAAGTATTAGGACCTGTTTCGAAACAGTGGCAACATAATTTCGCTTTCTTCAGCGGGGATGCAAATGCTCATTGTTCACCTGTCGGTCCTGGTCGCTCCTTCAAGACGAATGCTCTGCATTACATTCCTGGAAATTGTGTGTGTCTGCGAATACGACGCGTTACATGGGCCTACTGGTAATACATAAACGTTCCCTGCTATTTTAAAATGCATTCACAAATTGAGAAGGGTACTGTTAAAAATATCCGTGAAAAATTTAAACTACGCCAAAAAGTTACTAAAAGTTTGTGCTTTCTCTTATCAACTTGTTCTTGTTACATATAGATAGTTTCGATTAATGGAATCATATAAATTGCTATACAAATCTTACTATGACTATGTAAAGTAGAATGGGCGCCACATATCGCCATGTTGCGGCATGATGCGGCATATATCGCCATGGCGCCAAGCCCCAATCATCATCACCATCATATAAAGTAGATAAGTTAGTGACGAACACGAAGTTTGTTCACATGAACTCATTCGGTTAATTTACTCTTGTTTGACATCACCATACGAAACAAACTTCTACACTGTCAGATGATTGTCCAAAGTGATATTGACTATCTTCAGATGAAACAGGTTTAGTGTTATTGACAGATACACTGTCAGATGGTATCATGGTTGCTAAAACTTATAAGTGTTAATGTATTGGTCCTTTAGTTTTCGAAGGACTCTTTTGTATTAACCGAACGGTGTTGTTAAAGTACCATTCCTATGCACTAGCGGATCCAGGGGGAGGGGGCGGCAGGGACTAAAGCCCCCCCCCATTCCAGGCCGGACAGGGGCGGCAGTACAAATTAGCTCCCCCCCCTAAAAAACAACATCATCCGCTGAGACTGGTGATGAAAAGCCAGTGGTTACTGGCTGGGAACAATAACGTTGTGACGAAAAACAGATTATTTTGGCAGCTCGTTCGTGTTCCCTCATTTAGTCGTTCCAAGTTCCTGTAAGTGGCAGCAATTTCGTAGCTGCAGTGGGGAGAAGGGAAAGCGGTGCGTCTGATGCTATTTTGATCTGGAGCGACTACTAACCAACGTAGCTTTTGCGCGGTGGCGACACAGTAACCAATGAGGTTTATCCGAAGTTCCAATCTGCAAAATGTGGCAGGTTTCGACGAGATCTTATCTGAGCAGGGTTGTACCAACACATCAGGTGATTAATTTCGGTGCGAGGATTGCGACTGGTCTGGGACGGCGGGAGCATGTCACGCCAGTGCTGTGAGAGATGGGGTGGGGGAGAGTTGACGATCGACTCAATCGGCATGACATGTCATTCATGCGCATCCATGACTGCGTCTAACTCGCTGAAATTCTTGCGTGGACCAGATTGTGACCTCGTTCTGACCGTGTCAGCCCGTCGTCCAGAGCAACTGGATGACGTCAGCTTGCAACTTCCCCGTGTCAAAACGTTGAGTTGCCCGCCGAGTCTTTCTCTATCGGCTGTCAGTCACTGGAATCAGATGCCCAAGCTGACCGATCTTAAGTAAAGAAACCCATAGGAGTGAGGAGTCATGCCCTGAAGCCTGGTGTACTGTATCTGCGTGTTATGCTGCTGTAATTATTGCTGTATGTCATTGCTGTAATTAGGTATAGCGCGTTTGGGTCCTTTGCATGCGCTGTACTGCTTTTTATCACCGTTGTGTGACTGTATTGATTCGTCGGTGCCGTCGTGTGCAGGCGTGTGTGTGCCGTGGTTGCTTTAAAATCCACCTGTGGGGGCACCGAAATACACATCAATCAATCAATCACAATTGGTGCAGCTTTTGACAATTTCGGGCAACTTTCGACATTTTTGTGCAGAAATTGCATAGGTGCATTTTTATTTGGTACCATATTCCATACCTATCATTAAAGTTCTTAGTTTACAGGGCAAAACAATTTTTGTTTAATATATACTATCTTTTTGTAATTGTTTCAACACTGTTTTGAGGGAAATGTAAGACATAGCTATAATTATAATCGATAACCTTATCCTCATCATGCCGATTTTTTTTAAACCAAAGTCAAATTAATGAGAGGTTTCGGCTTGCGCCTTCGTCAGCCATAAATATTTTTAAAATAAATATAAATATAGATACATATTTATGGCTGATGAAGGCGCAAGCCGAAAGCTCTCATTTTTTTATTAATATGTTCGGCATTATGAGGATAAGGTTATCGATTATAATTATAGCTATATACTATCTTTTGCTAAATATAGTGAATTCCTGACATTTTACAGTATACCAACCAGTAAGACGCCTTGAGCGGTGAAGGACGAGCGAGTCCGAATAAATCCGCGTAAATTTATCACCCGTCCACGAGGTTGCGTCCTTGGTGGCAAAGCATGCATTTGAAATTATTTTTGCTATGTGTTGTTTTGGCAGTCGCAAATAGATCTGAACTAAATCGATACTTTGACTAAATGGTTTTGAGCGTTATTTTTAAATTTGCAATTATAAGCTTCATGTTTGTAGGCAAAATCGCATTTTGGGGTGGGTATTAGATGGATTTTGATTGCGCTTTACAGCTGCATCATTTTTACCGTCTAGGCACCCTTTGGTTTTGAAGCTACGGCGGTGTAATGAAGGAAATGTTATAGAATCGTCCATAAAATATTACAGACAGATTTTAGCAGCGAAATACTGCATTGAAACCTCAATTTTTGGCATGCATTTTAGAGACGGTCCCATTGGTCTAAGCAGATTGTGTTTGTTTCAATCGCTTCACGTCCATAGGTGCTGAGCACTTGATTTAAATGTGAAAGACGTCATAAAACTAATGATTTGCGCTTATATAGCCAGTAACTTTGCCGTTCCACGCGCCGCTGTCGACACAAAAAATCAGTTTGGCGCAAAAAAAGTACGCGGGCGGATCGTTTCTACCGCGTCCTGTGTTTGACCCGTGTCTTTACGACTTTTGGTTGGCCTGAGATATAGGTCCGGTATTGCAACGATGTTTTTGGCATGTAAATTTTCGTGGACGGACAGGGGTGCACGTGCGCACGTGCAGTGTGACCGCAGAGTTTGACGCTGTGCAACATTGCCAGTGGTGTGGTCTCGCGCCATCACATCAAATTTTAGCTTTATAGGTCCAGCCGTTTCTTCCTGTCTCAGCTACAGCACGATAATACTTTCTGACAGCACCTGACGCGGCACGTGTCACGCGCCAAGCTGACCCATCCAATGAGAAAAAACATGTAAATAATCTAATGTTTGAATTGGGGCTACAGACTGGCGAAACCAGCTTGTCAATCGATGCGGGATTCCAAAGATATAAGCTTCTTCTGACGCAGCGTCGCTCTGGCCGGGCCGGTCGGGTCGGCCGCTTATATGTGAGAAAAATCCGGTATTCAATGAGGAATCGCTCCGCGCTTCGCGCTCGCTCGTATGACGCACAGATGACGTATGACTTTGGGAAAGTTAAGTGCTGGACAAACCCATACTATTTCCAGTACCTCATTCTTTGTATTGCAAGAATTAACTTTGTCAGGTAATCTATGCATAGTGATTTTGAATGTTTAAATCTTCTATAAAACAATTTTCTAAACAACGTTTCCTGTAAAGCGTATGCGTAGCGTTCAGCGCTGGCCTGAACGTTCCAGGCTCGCGTACAAATTGTTGTCTGTCCCATATCACCGAACCCACTCTCGTACAGTACGCGCGTGCGCTGTTTGAATTGGCCGCCCGCGGCGCAGCGCCCGTGAGTGGATAGAGCGACCGGCGAGACGCGGTAGCCAGTGACGTGTAGACCGTGCATGACCTTAGTGAACATAATCCGACGGACGCCCCCAGAGCACGGATAAGTGAGCGACGGTGCGGAAACTATACACTTTCATAGTGAAATATATTAGGGTGACGAATCCTACTTAACCCGAGCGGCGTAGGGGGGGGTAATATTACGCGGCCCTCCCGAATTTTCCGCAATAACTTGAAACTATAACAGATAACGACGTCAAAGTTTCTGTACTTATCCAGCATCACAATTTGACGTATTCTTAAAAATCATCGAAAACAAATCAGAACTTTGGGAGATAATGACGTTTTGATGACGTCATGTCATGCCATTTTTGGTTGAATAACGATCAATGTTTGATGCATCGTAGAAAATATAGCTTAAATGAAAATTGCAAATGCAAAACTGTTTATGGAAGGAAATTTGATTCTCTACAAAATGTCGATTTCGGATTTACGAAATAATGAGTTTTTGACCCCCCAAAATCCACAAAACAGTTTTTTTCTCTCGGAAATTTCCCCAAAAAAATGAAATTTTGATAGGTATTTAAAAAACCGGAGTATATGTAAGAGAACCAAGTGTAAGAAATACCTCAACCGAATTTCAAAGAAATATCTTCATTTTTCAGTGACTGATTGCTCTCCAAGCAGAAGTAGGTAATGACGTCATTTTTCAAAATAACGTTTTTATGGATCTTTGACCTGATACAGATATTTAAATGTAATTCTCGTTTTTATGAGACAAAACTGACCTAGAAACATGCATTGTTTATTCATATTAGTCAGTTCCCAGTTTTGACCTTGGATGACCTGATCTTGACCTTTTATGGGGTCAAGTTTTAAAAATGGCTGTTGCTATCGATTTGTACGTGTAAAATAACCCCTAAAACATGTGTCACAAGACTTTCGTTATCCTCTTGGTGACAGTGACCTTTTGTGACCTGATCTTGACCATGACCTTTGCATGCAAATCACTTTTACTTAATGCAGGAGATGTATTACACCTTTGAGAGCTTTATGTGCATTGATATTCTTAATCAAAGGAATTTAATTAAAAGTGTGAACCATTAACTCAATTAACTGAAATTTTCCATATGACCTGACCGTGACCTGACATTTGACCTAACTTATACAATTTCGGGTATGCATTCGATTCGTTTCATAGAGAGCTTTCGATCGCCACCCTGCGCGTCTCGCTGCGGTTATTGGTTCGGAAGATACGAGGGGGGGGGGGTAAAATTTACCCCTCCCTTTAAAGGGAGGTGTTCACCTTTAACATGGGGTTTTGAACTGAGATAGCAGTTTTGTAGAGGCAGACGAAAAATTAGTTATGGCTGAAGAAAAACTCGCAGCGTAAAGTAGTTTCGACACAGGATTAGTCTGCATTTTCTTCGGGGGGCCCCGACAACAGATTTGTACGTGTAAACCGTCGGTAGTTCGGTAGGTAGTTACGGTACAGAACTTCGGTAGTTCGCGGCCAGACGGGCTCCGGAGGTAGGACACTCTCTGACACGTAGTGCCTGATCACGAACGCTCGTTTAATATCGTTAGCCGCCCGGGCTGCGCGGCACCGCCTTTTGTCAAGACTGTACTAGGCGTCTGGCGGAGCCAAGACGCCACCTGCTAATCGTACATTTCTCGTGAAATACTAAAGTGAAACTACTTCCCTTTCTCCACATATAATCCACATTGTACAAACCAAAGTCATATTTCGTAGTTTTGAGCTCAAGATGCACCGTATGGTTGAATTTAAGACAACTTTCAAGGTGAACTATCTTATAATGACTAATGGCGATTCCCGGTGATTATCGCAAAACAAGGCTTAAGGGAGTGTGCCTACTCAACATTGGTCATATGGAGTTGTTGACGACTAGTCTGTAGAACATATTTTTCTTTTTATTTAAGGCCATGTACTTCATTTGCCAAATCACTTTAGTTGCTGAGATATTCCAAGTCGCCAATCACATTAATGGCAGCATATTAATATCATAGTCGCCAGAGGCTTTCGCAATAGAAGCATTTTGCTCTTAAATTACAACGCTAGCATATATTGTTTAGCTCTGGCCAGTGCGCCATTATAGGTAACATCTTCGCACTCTGTTTATGAGTGACGATCGTTTATGAGTTTTGAAACAAAAACAAATGCAAAACGAAAATACAGTAAACAATTCAACTAAAGGGGCCCAGACGTGATTTTATCGTAACCAACTAATCAAAGCAGTAGCTTCTTACCGTAATAAAAATATATTTGACATTTCAAAAGAGTAGGCACACTCCCTTTAAAGAAGTGTTAGGGACTACTTATGATTTTCAATCGTCACGAAGGCTTACCCAAGCAGCGTAAATACAGAGAAAAACAACTTTCATTTTTCATAAGAATCTAAAAACTGTTTGCGATTTCTACTCACCACTAGATATATGGCAGCGATTGAGCACCATATTCAGCGCAGTTGAGACAATTTCCTCTTGCATTGTTTACACAAGCCTGTGCAGTGTGCACACTGGCGGATCTAGAAATGCAGTTTGAGGCGCCATGGGTGAAGGCATCACCCCAAAACAAGTTTCACAAAATTATCCAAACTCATCGGATTTCGCTTCTTTATGCATTTTTTTTTTAAATAAATTTAGCCCGAATGTTTTGTATGGATGGATTTCCGAGGTCAGGACCCACGCTAAGCAGGGCCTGTTGCGCAGGCCCTGACCCCACCACCCGATCGTACAATTCCTGTTGGTCGGCAGAATTTAGACGAAAGTTTTACGTGCCCGACATAACCTGGACTACGTCCGCCCCGCTCACTGACGTCACCTGACCTTCAAAGTGGCGACGCTGCCCACTGGCCGCAGGCATCTCATCCAGGAGCAAATAGCGAAGCGCCGAGCGACCGAACCCGGGCTGCCACTACCGGGATAGGTCAGAAGCCCAGCGCTCTCCCGACTGAGCTACAGGGGCGGGCATTGCTAGACGTTTTGAAATAAACTTTCCTTTGTAAAAGTTGCGTAGATGTCCTTCTAAATCAGGAAATGTGTAAATTTGCGCCGATTTTAGGCGGTTGGGGGAGGGGGCATTTGCCACTGATGCCCCCTCCCCCCTCCCTGGATCCGCCAGTACCTGTGCAGGGAGTACAGTCTCTCTTGAAAGTATCTATCAACTGTGGTGATGGCGCTACCCGTCCCGACCGAGGAAGGGCAGTTCAGTTTGAGAGTCACTGGATTGCCTGACCCGGGGACCGCGGAATGCGAGGGGAGCGAGCCGTCAGACAAACCCGGGAACCGCCGGCCCCGATACTGTGCCGGAACACACTAACTAGGTGCGTGTGTGTGGGTGTTGTGTTGTTTACCCTGTCATCTGGAATGGCTTTGAGACTAGAATTAGTCACCACTATAAACGGCAGACCGCTTAAGACCCTATTTTTCGGCTGTAACTTTTGAAAGAACCAACTATCATACACGAATTTATCGCACTACACGCGGCTCGTACTACACGCGGCTCGTCGTCTGCTGTAGCTATAGCGACAGCAGACGATGCAGCGGGCGCGCCGCACTGTAGTTGTTTCTGACCCTGCACCAATTTGTATCATTTAGGCTGGTAAGTGTCGAACAAAAAGTTATGACACTTGCCATTCACTCGTAATGATAAAACACGCGCAGGATTTGATGCTCAGACGCTCTCGCTCTCTCTGATACGTGTCGACTGTTAGGTGAAACCGACTTGCACGGGGCACCTGCTGCATAGTGCATAGTACTCTGGCATTCAGGACCGGTTTTTATTACTAAAGCTCAATGCTTACCATGCTGCATGGTCTTGCTTAGCTGTAATACAATTGTGTAGTGAAATATATTTTGAATATTGGCGGTGCCCAGGATAGTCGGCGACACATCCGCTTTCATGCCCTTTCTCTTTTACAATTACCTATCATTAGTCCGCCCCTGTAGCTCAGTGGGAGAGCGCTGGTCTTCTGACATATCTCAGTAGTGGCAGCCTGGGTTCGAGTCGCTTCGGCGCTCGCTATTTGCTCCTGACTGGGATGGCTTGCGGCCGGTGGCAGCGCGGCGGTTGCACTCAAGGCCAGGTGACGTCAGCGAGCGGGGCGGACCGTGTCCAGGTATGTCGGACACGTAAAACTTTTCGTCTCTAAATTCTACAGGGTCCACAGGAATTGCACGACGGATCGGCGTGGTGAGGTCAGGACCAGCGCAACAAGCTCTGCTTAGCGCGGGTTCTGACCTCGGAAAGCCATCCCTACAAAGCATTCGGACAAAATGTATAAGAAAAAAAAGTTAATGACATAACCGATTAACCAAATGTGTTTTAATTGAAAAATTGCATCCGGAAAATACCGAAGCTTTATTCTCTCCATTCCTAACCTGAACTGTAAACTGCTTCTTGTATTCATAAGTCGTGTTCGATGAGTTATTTTGAACATTCTCTTCGGCTTCTCAGCGCTCCGCCATGCCGCGTCTTAGCGGGAGTGAGTTAGTTGGAACTTGCTGGCTGTCTCCGGCTGTTCAGACTTCAGAGCAGGGTGCAGCAGCACTCCGTCACTTTCCGTGACGCCGCTGGTGAAGTTCTATTCTCTTGCTGTGGCGGTGTTTTTCTCTCGGTCGATTAGCTGCCTGTGTTTAGTTGCTGCCGTTTGTGCGTGACTCAGCATGACTGTTGGAAATGTGCCGCCCGTGACGACCATGACGGACGTCCACAATCCAGTATACTGACCTTCAGACCGAAAATTGTATAGTCACGCTTGACATCCACTGGCGGATCCAGCCGTCGGCTTTTGGGGGGCTCTTTTTTGACAAAAAAGGATTCAATTTTTT
>VOPJ01012137.1:0-17744 GCA_014673585.1 Semibalanus balanoides
AAGGGACCCATACAGGGTCAGCCGAGGTTATCCGAGGTCGTCAACACTTTTTTGTCAATAACTCTCGATAAAATCGAGATAGAGCAGTGAAACCATCACCAATGTGTTTGTCTCTTTGAGACATGTCTCCTAATGTGCAACATGACCTAATTGGGTCACCAGTGGTGACCCAATTTCTTGAAATCACCAGGTGACTTAACCTTGACCTGAGGTATTTTTTTTAGTTTGACCTAACCTGGTCATCATATACATGATTCAAAGCGCCTTGACGAGACAAGAACGATGGTACCAAAGTTAGTGCTTAATCTTAATTAGGTTAATAACAGTTATGTGTGAAAACAGTTTTGGCAAAAAAACAGTATTTTTGACCTTCAATGACTTCTTAAGGGCCGGAAGTCCCCCCCCCCTCCGGCCTGTTGTGAGTTAAGACAAAAGCTCTGTTCAAACAAGATATAAGCATAATGTTTTCTACACAAACTCTGCACTAATTGTTCATAACACAAAATAAGTCTGGTTCAAACCCCAGCAAAGTTTCATTCTGGGTAGGTTACATGGGTCGTGACGTCACCCGGGGACTGCGTCATCTGTCACCAACGTCTCGGCTGTGGAAAATCACTACCTTTTACCCACCAATTGACCTTGCCATTATGTTTTAAACGAATCTGTCTGATGGCGGGATGTTTCCTTTGTCGTCAAATGGCCTTGATGTTACCACAGCTGCACAATTGTTGGTGACAAGCCGCGCCATCCATAAACTGGTGCAGCAGAGGAACCCCGCGGAATGCTGCCTGCACAACAGACCCGTATATTTATTCGGGACATTGTAGGCGAAGCAGCTTCGGGTGATATTAAATGGGGCTAAAGTAATCGGGAAATTGGTAATGATTAGAATCTCATTTTATTGTTTGCCAATTTCCCATAACATAATGTAGATAATACTGGCGGATTTCGCCGGCGACTGATGTCGAAGTTCAATGGGGGCGGGGGATGACTGAAGTGCAGGCAGTGTCAGAAAAGTGGCCCGTTTCTCCGTTATTCTGAACTTGGGAAATTTGCTCCGTGAAAACTTTGACTGTAAAGAATGTTTTTGTTTTAGTCTGTGGGTGCAAATGGCTGACGAGCATAAATAAATGGCATGATAAGATAGACAACAAATAACATACATTATTATATTACAGACTGCCATCTCCATAGGAGCGAAGATGTCTTCCCTCCTATGGTGATGGCAGCGTGTAAAATAACAATGTATGTTAATTTGTGTCTACCTTCTCCAGCCATTTTTGTTCTGCTGCATGAAATTTATTTCGCCGCTGGCGAAAAATTTGTTCTGCAAACTTAGATCGTGGAATCACTTTTCTTACCCTGAGTGCAGGTATCTAAACGTCCTATCGTAGACTGGTTTGGGCGTCTCAAACCAGTCCGCCGCCCTCGGTGTGACCCTGATCAAACGCGGTGAAGGCGCGCGGAACAGATCTGTTACTCCTGTGGGCTGTCCGCACACGTTACCAGCGTGGTTATATGTACTCCTGTGGCCTGTGGGATGTCCGCACACGTTACCAGCGTGGTTATATGTACTCCTGTGGCCTGTGGGATGTCCGCTCACGCTACCAGCGTGGTTATATGTACTCCTGTGGCCTGTGGGATGTCCGCTCACGCTACCAGCGTGGCTATATGTACTCCTGTGGGATGTCCGCTCACGCTACCAGCGTGGTTATATGTACTCCTGTGGGATGTCCGCTCACGCTACCAGCGCGGTTATATGTACAGTCTAGGGTAAATGTTCTGTCCGTGCAAAAGTTCTGTCCACTGTTTCTGCCTTCTTCTGTCTGTCGGTGCTGCACGCAGTGGAATCCAATGCAATTACTATAGCCCTCTCCCCCGGTATCAGGGGCGTGGGCAAAACTAGTTTCAATAGATTTCACTGCATGTAGCACCGACGAACAGCACCGATAGACAAATTTGTCATTAAACTAAACGGGTGCGCTTAACCGAAGGATTTTAAGAATACTTTCTACGCTAGCTTCCGTCCAAAGACGAAAACAAACTATCGCTCCAGGGAAATGGGGAATTTTATTCGAATAGAGCACTGGAAGGACTGCACCAGCCCGTTTTTTTCACGAATGATTTATTCACCGGGAACATCGTCATCGGTTGAGGTGATGAAGTGGACAGAACATCTACCCTAGACTGTACTCCTGTGGGCTGTCCGCACACGTTACCAGCATGGTTATGCGAATACTAGCCGTCAGTGTTGGAAAAAAACGGGTTTTAATCAAAACCCACTGGGTAATGTTTTTTCTTTCTCACCCGCCCTTAGCCATGCGCCAAATGCTTGAATGACAAATGCAAACTTGAATTTTGCAACTTTTAAGCATCCAAAGACAGGACGTTACGTGTATTTGATGCGTGTAACGTAACACTTGCTAGATTACCACGAATAAATTTGACATTCCAAATCTCTCATCTCTTTGGTCAGTAGAGATGTAGTTCAAAGGACAACGTTGTTCCTTAAAGGGAAAAAACACATTTTCATTTTGTTTTGCGACAAAATTTTTAAGTCTTCCGTTATGGTTTGAACAATTATTAAATTCAAAATTTTTAAGAATAAAATAAAATTATCCCCTAGTACCGCGTGCGCGTTTCTGGGGTTGGCTGTTGTTTTGAACTGTCGGACAAAGTTGGAGGTACAAAAACAACTTCCCTCATATAAGGTCCACATTCAAATTAACAGAATGATAAAGCGTTTAGCGCATGGTGCCCCCTCCCCCCTACGTTGTTTACCTGGATCCGCCTACCTGTATTACATTAAATTAAACAAATTACAGCAAATATTGCTCACGTGTGACGTTCATATCGTCCCAAACAATCACGAACAGCACATATTTGTTATTACAAATCCCCTATTTTACATCCCTTAAATACGCCTATGATTTTTTCATTTTTGGTACCTGTCTTTTTTGAACTGAAGACCAGTACATTTCAAGCTAAAAAAAAATGTTGCATGGAAATCGGCCGAACCACATAACCGCATTGTCTTTAAAAAAACATCAAAAATTGCCATGGTTTCTCCCCTGGCCCCCCATTTTTGAACAAAAAATATATTTTTGGGGTCAAAAAATAAAATATTGTTATGACAAATCGAATGGTGTCTGTCCCATCGAAATCGACCGAGCGGTTCTCGATATCTCGGGGGGGGGGGGGCAGAATCTGCCCCCCCGCAGGTTACTGTAGTTCTGGCCGGCCGTAGGGCATAGGGCTCAGGATGCCAACTTCTGTCTCCGGTAGTCTGCAGAGTGTTCTCCTGGCTGACGCGGCGTTTTCTGTTGCAGGATTTCGACATCCAACCGGACGTTAACTCCATTCTAAAGTAAGTGAGACGCCAGCGATCAGGAGTCTGACAGAGAGTGTTATCCTCAGCCTGTCGAGTCCTGCAGTGTTGACGCTCCGCAGTCCGCAGCGCCGGTGGGCGTGTCCGTCACGCGTCCCACACCGCTCACTGTATTCGACAGTGTTGTTCTGTCAGCGTCCCGTTGGTGATGGGTCGTGGACCAGGACAGGAAGTGTCGGGACTTCATCATGTCATGTGCACCGTTTGATGGACGGACTTCAGTGCTGCGTGCCTGTCACGGTGTCACCGTCTCATCCGTACCTGATGACTGTGCCTTGTTAGCTGCTCACTGAGTCTGCCTGTGGACCATTTCAGCCAGGAGGGTGTGGAGCGACTGGCCCTGAATGAGACCACAGTCAACATTGGCAAGGAGCGCGTCGGCCCCAAGGACTTCGAGCTGCGCAAGGTGCTTGGCAAGGGCGGCTACGGCAAGGTGTTTCAAGTCAAGAAGACGAGCGGCAAGCATATGGGAAAGGTTTTTGCCATGAAGGTATTGAAGAAGGCGACTATCGTTCGGAATCAAAAGGACACCGCACACACAAAGGCCGAACGCAACATCCTGGAGGCAGTCAAGGTAGGGTATCGTTCGGTGACCGCAGACCCTGCTTTCGTCTACCTCCTGATCTAAATGTCCACCATGCACACTGCTGACAGTACATTAATGCTACCACGTGAAAATATGCTGACCCTTGTGCCTTGGTTTCAAATGATTCCCAGGTGGGACATACGGTTTCTGAATACCTTTTAGTTGGAAACCGTTTTTTAAGCTGTTTTGCGTCGTTAGTTTTGCAAACGTTGTGATATTCACGATATGACCCTTGGGCCTTGGTTTCCTAATACTTCAGAATATTTGTAAAAATGTGTGTATCTTTTATTAAAATAACATGCATGTTTTTACCAGTGTTAACTAACTGCCCTGAGCCACCAAACGCCTAAGTTTCATTAACATTTTCCTTGCCCGGTCCGCTGCCGTGTGGTGGCCACCCGGTCCGCTGCCGTGTGGTGGCCACCTGGTCCGCTGCCGTGTGGTGGCCACCCGGTCCGCTGCCGTGTGGTGGCCACCCGGTCCGCTTCCGTGTGGTGGCCGCCGGTCCCTGCCGTGTGTGGCCGCCGGGGTCCGCTGCGTGTGTGGCCGCCCCGTCGCTGCTGTGTGGTGGCCGCCCGGTCCGCTGTCCGTGTGGTGCCGCCCGGTCCGCTGCCGTGTGGGTCGCTGCCGTGTAGTGACGCGCCCGCCGCTGCCGTGTAGTGACGCCCGGTCCGCTGCCGTGTGGTGGCCAACCCGGTCCGCTGCCGTGTGGTGGCCGCCCGGTCCGCTGCCGTGTGGTGGCCGCCCGGTCCGCTGCCCGTGTGGGACCACCCGTCCGCCTGCCGTGTACTGGCCGCCCGTCCCCGGCTGCCGTGTGGTGATCCACCCGGTCCGCTGCCGTGTGGTGGCCACCCCGTGTCCGCTGCCGTGTACTGGCCGCCCGGTCCGCTGCCGGTGGGTGGGCCGCCGGTCCGCTTTGCCGTGTGGGGCCGCCCGTCCGCTTGCCTGTGTGGGTGACACCCGGTCCGTACTGCCGTGTGGTGGCCGCTCGGTCCGGCTGCCTGTTGGTGCCATCCCGGTCCGGCTGCCGTGTACTGGCCGCCGTCCGCTGCCGTGTAGTGACCTGAACCGGTCCGCTGCGTGTGGTGGCCGCCCGTCCCGCTGCCGTGTGGGTGCGCCCGGTCCGCTGCCGTGTGGGGCCGCCCGGATCCCGCTGCGTGTGGTGGCCGCCCGGTCCCGCTGCCCGTGTGGTGGCGCCCGGTCCCGCTGCCGTGTGGTGGTCACACCGGTCCGCTGCCGTGTGGTGGTCGTCCGATCTCGCGCGTGTGGGTGGCCACCCGCGTCGCTGCCGTGTGGTGGCCACCCGGTCCGCTGCCGTGGTGGCCACCCGGTCCTCGCTGCGTGGGTGGCCGCCCCGTCCGCTGCGGTGGGTGCCGCCCGGTCCCGCTGCCGTGTGGTGGCCAACCCGGTCCGCTTGCGTGTGGTGGCCAACCCGGTCCGCGCGTGTGGGTGGCCACCCGGTCCGCTGCGTGTGGTGGCCGCCCGGTCCGCTGCCGTGTGGTGGCACCCGTCCGCTGCCCGTGTGGTGGTCGCCCGTCCGCTGCGTGTGGTGGCCACCCGGTCCGCTGCCGGTGTGGTGGCCACCCGGTCCGCTGCCGTGTGGTGGCCACCCGGTCCGCTGCCGTGTGGTGGCGCCCGGTTCCGCGCCGGTGTTGGTGGCCGCCCGGTCCCTGCCTGTGTGGTGCGCCCGGTCCGCTGCCGTTGTGGTGGGCCGCCCGTCCGCTGCGTGTGGTGGCCGCCCGGTCCGCTCCGTGGTGTGGCCACCGCCGCTGCCGTGTGGTGGGCCCGGTCGCTGCCGTGTGGTCGCCCGGTCCGCGCCGTCGTGGTGCCGGTCCGCGCCGTGTGGTGGCCCAACCCGGTCCGCTGCCGTTGGTGGCCGCCCGGTCACTGACCACCGAAGTGGCAACCGTGGCCGGTGCCGGTGCCCATCTTACCATGGCGTTCAGACGAACACTGGCCATGCGGGCCAGGCCTGGGGCCCGCGAGCAGCGCCACGGGCGTCACGCCCGCGTCCACTGCTGTCTGGTGTCTGTCCCTCTGACCTTGGCACAGTTATGCCGTGTTTATGAAGATGTCCATTACCAAATGTCTGGTCGCCGGGTCATTGTCAGTCTCGCATTACACTGCTTAAAGAGATCGGAAAACGTTTGGTTATTTGTAAATTGCAATGCTGTAAGTGACGTTTTATTGGTAGAAGTTTGTTTTATTATTTCAGTTGCCCATGGTTCATTTCAGCGAAAGATAAATTGTAACGACGCTTAGCTCTGTAATCCGTAGGTACCGCTTCCGTGCCCCAACTATCGGCTCTGTACCTCCCTGAATGTAGGTACCGTTCCGTCCCAACTATCGGCTCTGTACCTCCTGTAATCCGTAGGTACCGCTTCCGTGCCCCAACTATCGGCTTTGTCCCCCTGCACCAACGTATAGTGGCTCCTTAACCATATTAGCGTCGGGGGGTGGAGGGGGGGGGGGGAGCTAAAACGTCCCACTGAGGTTTTTTGCGTGCAGTTAATTTAATATTCAACCTAGGATCGTTAAACTTTGTGATTTTTCTAACATTTCATTGCTCATCGAATGTTGTGTTTTTTCTTCTTCAAAACGTTGCATTAGGATCGGTCCAGGACTGTTTTAAGGGGCATATTCGGCCGTTTTGACCGAAAACCTTTGCAATTTGCATGGTTAATCACTCTTGGATAAAGTTTTTTTAGGAAAGTATTAGCGAAAATAGGCACCGGTAGATAATTGAATGGTCTTTCAGATGGCTAAATTGCGTTTTTTTTTGGGGGGGGGGAAAATTGTTTATTTTCTTTCTCTTTTTTTCTTTCATGAGGCATATACAACTGGAATATATGTAAGAGAAGACATGCCAATGAATATATGTTGAAAGTTTCAGGTCGATATCTTAGTATTTGATGACCTGAAGGCAGGTAAAATGCGTGACCTTCCATTATAAATATATGGTGAAAAAGTACATTTATTATAAAACACATATCAATCCAATTATTTCAGTATCATGTCATCTTAGGCTCTTTCCGATGACCCGGATGCAATTTTTTGTCAGTGCCATTTTGAAAGGTCATGCAAGGTCACGAACACCTTTTTGTTAATTGTTAATAACTCGTGACAGGGTGATCGTAGAGACTCGCAACTGGTGCAAACATGTTTGTCTCGTCGAGCCGCATCTTTTAATATGCAACTTGACCGACTTAGGTCACCTTGACCTTGACCTTAACCCAGGGCAAAATTTTTGAATTAACCAAAATTGGTATGTTTCGAACGGCCTTGACGAGAGAAACACGATGGTATCAACAATATTACCCTATATATTTTGGGTAAAAAGTTATTTACCGAAACTCTTTTGCTGAAAAACAGGTTTGTTTACATTTGATGACCTCTATAGCCAAAACTATGGACCCGTTGTCAATTCTGTTGACACCTTGCCGAAAGATAATTTAAATGGCTTTCCAGGGATTTTCTTCTTTGGATTCCTCTTAGCTGCCATAGTTGCCGAGTTAATGGCAAGATTTTCTGAAAAACTTCATTTTTGGCAAATATGACCTTTGATGACATCATTTGACCTTAAAGATATAGACCCAGGATCATTGCAATTTATATAAATGAAGTCCTTCGTAGACCATCCCTACCCACCCACCAAATTGCATGATCTCGTATGGAAGCCTATATCTGAGAGGGGGGGGGGAATAAGCCCCCGACCTATTCGTATACTTATCCGTCCCGGAATAGGGTTAATATAGGCTACAGTTTATGCTGGTTTAACTGATTTTAGTCGGAATTTGAATAAGTCTCATACCCTTTTCAGTGACGTTGATTACCTCGTTCACTTGTGTCTAACTGGCTATACTTGAGCAAACTATGTCTGTTTTATGATCAATGGGACATTCTAAGGTGTATACATCTTCGCCATTTACTCTGCTGTTATTTGACGGCCGGAACTACGGCAGTCAAGGCAACATTCTCCCATTACAAATTCACAATATTTATGGACGGTATTGAATCACCGTTACTTTCGTCTTAAAGCGCAATTATTTTCCTGCGAATTGTAAATTCGCAAATTAAAACATGGAACTTAGTTTTTGCGTCATTTACAGGGTGTCCGTGAAAAATACTCTGAATTTTAGATAGTTTTCCAATATGCATTATGCACGGACCAATCGTTTTTAAACTTGTCGTGATCGTAGCTTGGAATGTGGCAAAACTGCTGAACACTCACATAAGTCCTTTGATAGGCTTTCTGATATTAAAAAGACGTTTTTTGTGGAAGCCTACATTTCATAAGCCTTCTAAAATTGTAATGGTTATTATTATTCATATTTCAACGCCCTGGCAACCTGCCTAAATATTAATCGGAACAGCTGTGTTGCATATATAATTTGAAGACGGTACATTTCCCTGCAAAGTGGTGCCTGTTTCAGCGTTCTATGTCCAACAGTTTCCGAGCATTGATGTCAACCCTAAAAATGCTCTAAAATGAGATTTTTTATATATAAGGTCATAACCTTCCACGTGGTTCGTGCTTTGCTCTGAACGACATGTAATACGCCAGGCCAATCTATTCTCTATCGGAGCGTGTTTATCGCATGTCACTGTGACCCTCGGTTGCCGAGCTATCGGCCCGGGATCCACGCGGAATAAGCCCGTTTTTCGCGATTTCCGAATTTGTAGTTTTTTGTGAATGCCGCACGCGCTGACGACGCCCCGTCGGTCGTATTGGGATACAAAATTAATGCGTCGTGTTGAATCACAGGACCCACGAGTTGTGCAGAAATATACGCTCGCACTAGTGGCGTCACGGGGAACGGTTTCGGGCGTCACACCGTCGGCTGTGCCGGGTTATTTTCTATATCTTCTGTAGGAGGCTGCTGTGACTGACAGAGGGAGTATCCATATTCCATACCAATATAATGCATTATTTAAATAAGTTGTTCCGAATGATCATTTGTGCTAATAATTTGAATCGACTCAAATGTATTTTTGAGTCGAGTCGAATCAATTGGTTAAAACTGCACTTGAGTCAAAAGTCGAGTCGATTCATTTTTAATAAACTGCACCTGAGTCAAGAGTCGAGTCAGTTCTTTAGCTGTTGAGTGTTGAGTCAGACTTGAGTCGACTAAAAAATATAAGTCGTTACAAGTCTGGGCGGCTCACATACTGTCCTGGCTGTGCAACTGGGAGGAGAACCTGTTCCCCCCCCCCCTCCCCACCCCCCTGCCCCCCCCCCCTCCCCTCCCCTTCTTACTCCCCCCCTCCCCCTCCTCCCCCCTCCTCCCCCCCCCCTCCTCCCCCTTCTCCCCCCTCCCCCCTCCCCCCCCCCCCTTCCTTCCCCCGCCTTCCCTCCCTCTCCCCCTTCCTCCCCATGGCAGTGTAACTGGGAGGAGACCTGTCCTTGGCAGTGTAACGGAGGAGAACCTGTTCCTTGGCAGTGTAACTTGAGGAGAACCTGTCCTGGCAGTGTAAACTGGGAGAGAATCTGTCCTGGCAGTGCCACTGTGAGGAGAACCCTGTCCTGGCAGTGTAACTGGAGGAGGAACTGTCTGGCAGTGTAACTGGAGGGAGAACCTGTCCTGGCCAGTTGTAACTGGAGGAGAACCTGTCCTGCGCAGTGTAAACTGGGAGGAGAACCTGTCCTGCAGTGTAACTTTGGAGGAGAACCGTTCCTGGCAGTGTAACTGGGAAGAGAATCTGGTCCTGGCAGTGCAACTTGGAGGAGAACCTGTCCTTGGCAGTGCCTAACTGAGGAAAACCTGCCTGCAGTGTAACTGGGAGAGAACCCTTGTCCCTGGCGTGTAACTGGAGGGAGAATCCTGTCCTGGCAGTGTTAACTGGAGGAGAACCTGCCTGGCAGTGTAACTGGGAGGAGAACCTGTCCAGTCGAGCTGTGATTTGCCGGACAGTGCCGGCGGCCGACTCCTCTCTGCGCCGTCAGTAATGCCGCCTTCCCTGGATTACGACCTCTGCGCCGTCTCTGCGCCGTCTCTGCGCCGTCTCTGCGCCGTCAGTAATGCCGCCTTCCCTGGATTACGACCTCTGCGCCGTCTCTGCGCCGTCAGTAATGCCGCCTTCCCTGGATTACGGTCTCAGTGTCCGGCAGAGGACGCTATGACATCAAATCTGCCCACCAATCATATCGCCCAGTTAACACGCCAATACACAAATAAACCAGCGGAATGCGTGGCGGCGAGGGCCGTCTCTCCGGTGGCCACGTCTGTCTCGATTGCTGACCAGTAGTGAGGGGTTGGACAGCGCTGCAGTCGGCCGGGCCAGCTCCCGTTCGGTGGCTCTTTACGCCCCCTTTCTCCTCGCTGTCGACTGCTCTCCAGCGGTCTGCACGCTCGTACTCGGTGCTATCGAGTACGAGGTGACGCTGGTACGCTCGTACTCGGTGCTATCGAGTACGGGTGACGCTGGTACGCTAGTACTCGGTGCTATCGAGTAGTGACGCTGGTACGCTCGCACTCGGTGTGTCCGGCCGGGGTGTCATCGGTAACGGTCGCTCTCTGACCGCTGCTGCTGCTCCAGTCTCCCGTCACTTATTTCCGGGTAACATGGATATTTACTGAGCTGCCTCCGCGGAGACGGGGTTCTGTGCCCTGTGGTCTCTGCAGAGCGGCCGCCCGGTACCGTGGCTGCCCCGGCTCGGCCCGGCTCGGCCCGGCCCGGCCCGGCTCGGCCCGGCTCGGCCTTGCCTTACACCGGCCGCCGGCAGCTGATCTGATGGTGGACGCAGACCGGCTCAGTGACTGTCGCCAGGCGCGCACCTCAGCCCGCCGCTCTGCTGGCCGCTGGACCAGCGTACAGAGCGGACATACACATCCATCCCCACATCCCCACATCCCCACACACCCTGCAGTGCCGTTACAAATGATGGACACGGTCATCTTTCAGAAACTTGTCATTCTTTCAAACTTGTCATCTTTCAAACATCTTTCAAACTTGAAAGGGTATTTTCTGGCGCCCGCTTTATGTATCATGATCGCACTTTTTACCAGCCCTGGCTACAACATTAAAATTGCAGCTCTCTAAGTTTGTTTTTAGGGTTTAAAGGGAATATAGCACCTTGGGAAAAGTATGTAGTGATGGAGAGAATGCCCCTGATTACGGTCCTGGGCATCATTTTTGCGAAAAAGTCAGGAATATTTGTTAAATTTGAAAAAATAGTAATATGGTTTTACATGTGACGTACCACCAATCTTGCGTCACCAAGCGAAGTTGTTTCGTCACAAGGAGGCATCGAACGGCAACTTTGCGCCCGCCCAGTGACAGCTTGCTGCTGCCGGACCGCACGATGGGTGCACCGGTGGTCGTGAAACGCGACTGGCTGGCGTCGACCGGCGCTCGCTCGCGCCGCAGTAAGGAACTGGGGGACCACATACGTAACCACTTAGTGTGCCGACGGGGTCTACGGCTTGCGGCCTGAACCGACCGTCGGTGGCGGTCGGGGGTAACTGAAATACTGGGCGGACGGTTTCAAAAGCGAAGTGCGGTGGGCAATCACAGTGGTAGTAACTACTGATGACGTATGTCGAAACGTCACGGGATTTGTGACGTTGAAATATGACCACATATGAACCAACCGGTTTTTGCGTTGAAATCAGCAACCTAGGTCGCTTTGGAGGGGAAAAATTTCGGATTTGCGGGGTTTCTCAGCACACCGACAATCTGCACTCCAGTTAAACTAATGCTTAAAAGGTGCTTATTCCCTTTAAAGAGCAACACCGTTTAAATAAACTGAATCATATTCATTATGATTCAATTTTAGCGGTTAGGGGTAAGCGTTTGCTTCCGTAATTTGTTAGTGGGTTTAGCGTTAGCCGGAAGATAATTTTTTTGGGTTTAGCGGATTAGCGGTTAGCGAAGCTAACTTTTCGGTTAGCAGTGCACACCACTGCATTATGGCTAACAGTATAATCGCTAGACTTCAGCAGTATGTGCAGGCCGTTTGCCAGTTATCGCACTGTGCGGTCGTGGCGGTGGCGCGTGCCGCTGCTCTCTGACGGCCCGGATTATAGGCGCGCTATCGGCGGGCGACCTTCAACTGCGCCGAACAAAACAGATAGCCGGCTCCTGCCGACGGCTGTCACCCCGCGGCACCGCTGTCAGACGTCTGTGACAGTAGACTGGACTGGAGTGTAGGACTGGGGTGTACAGATAGCCGGCCCTGCCGACGGCTGTCACCCCGCGGCACCACTGTCAGACGTCTGACAGTAGACTGGACTGGAGTCAGTAGGGACAGATAGCCGGCCCTGCCGACGGCTGTCACCCCGCGGCACCACTGTCAGAGTGTCTGACCAGTAGACTGGAACTGAGTCAGTAGGGACAGTATAGCCGCCCTGCCGACGGCTAATCACCCCGCGGCACACTGTTCCAGATGATCTGACAAGGTAGAACTTGGGACTTGGAGTGTAGGGACAGATAGCCGGGCCCTGCCGACGGCTGTCACCCCGCGGGCACCACTGTCAGATGTCTGACAGTAGACTGGACTGAGTCAGTAGTAGTAAGATGCCAAATATTATGTGTATCCAAAAAACAGGAACCGCAACCGCCACCGCCACCGCTCATAAATGAGTAGGACCGGCATCAAGCCCGGCCACATGTGGCAGCACCCACCAGCCCCGGCAACTAGCAATCTGAATGTCTTCTTCATTATAGAATAAACGATATTTTAACCGCCGAACTTGTGTTGAGCCCGGCATGAGACCGGCAAGCCTAAATTCAGACACAGCTTCAGGCCCGCCGGGCCTTAGTTTGGGCCCGGCGCCGGCTCCGTGGTCCTGAAACTTGCATCTCTAGTCAAGTAGGATGACCGTGCTATCCAGGTCTTTGTGCCTTCTGCGTGACAGACACAACAATGGCACAAATACGTCGGGCTTCCGGCCTGGGAACTTTATAACCTGAACACCAACAAACACACCAGCCGTGCAGCTGCCGACGATCAGTCATCCGATCATACCAGATCAGTCAGTACCGGTCTCATTGTCCAGTTCGCATGCAGAAATTGTGATGAAGTTTTTGGCGATGCAACTTTTTGAAAGTTGTAAATTTCCCCGGGAAAATAGGTGCTTCTTTCATTTTCAATCTTCCAAAAATCTCGAAAAAAAAACCGTATCAATGATACAACTTCAGAGCGGCCATCTGAGTCTATTTGCAACCCTTCTGTGCAAGCTGTGCTTTTGATTTGATTGACACTGGTAACATGTCAGGATTTAAGACTTCGCTCCAGAAACGCCCAAATATTTCGGGAAATATGATAATAGCCTGAAACAAACGAATTGAAAATCAATCGGAAGCGCTTGAAATTTGCAATTGCTTACGTGTTTCAAATTTAAGCTCAGATCAATAGTTAACCCGGCAGTCACTGGGGTATTTTCTGCAACACGAGTTACTGGGGGGGGCTTTTTTAGCCCCCCTTGTATCTTCGGAACCAATCAGACGATAGCGCTGAACCAAACGGCAATCGATAGCCCAGGAAAATTTATCGACGTAAAATAATTTGTGTTGCCCTAGAGGTCAGTGGTGACGTCATAGGTCAGGTTAAAGGTCAAAATTTATAGACAAAATTGCATAGACCATATTTTTCATTCCAAGCAATTAGTTGCAACCATGATCATCCAGAAGGCGCTCAAAGGTATGACACACATCCAGAGTGAGCTAATTGGGGATTTTTGGCAAAATGTCAAGGTCAATGTCAGGTCACATAAGGTCACTATGCCAAAAAATTAAACGAAAGTCATGCAACACATGTTGCACATGCTATTTTACGTGTAGAACTCGATATTGATACTCATTTTACCACCTGATTTAATGTACGTTAATTGTGAATTCAAGGTCAAGTAAAGGTCAAAGTCATGTCACAAAAGGTCAAAATTTTTGAAAATTTGGTAAAAGTTAAGTGACGTTACCTTATAACACAGATCGACTTTTCAAGATCAAGTCTCTGCGAATTCGGACGCTTCGGCTTTGGGCGCGCTTCTTGGACACGTAACAGTTGCGCCAGAACAGGAGGAGAGCAGCCATCTTTAATTTTGTGCTGAGCACAGCTGGGACCAACGTTTTGGAACCATAAATAAATAAATGTTTTGTCGATACATGTATTGCTTAAGGGTATGTTTGACTTTGAGCAAGAGCATACATGATTGTTAATTCCCACCCCGTTCATTTAACTTCCTTTTTATAAATTCCCCGGAGGTGGCACTATCCCTTTAAAGGGTGTTAGCTACGCGTTGTTACGTTACTCAATTGCTAAGATGTTGACTGAACTCTGGTTGGGACCGTTGTGTTCGGTGTTCAGGTGGCATGTTGTGGCTGACGAATGTACTCGTTCCCAGCACCCTCTGACGCTGGTCTGCCTGTCCTCAGCACCCCCTGACGCCGGCCTGCCTGTCCTCAGCACCCTCTGACGCTGGTCTGCCTGTCCTCAGCACCCCCTGACGCCGGTCTGCCTGTCCTCAAGCACCCTCTGACGCCTGCCTACCTGCCTGCCTCAGCACCCCTCTTTGACGCTGCGTCTGCCTGTCCTTCAGCACCCCTGACGCCGCGTCTGCCGTCCTCAGCACCCTCTGACGCTGGTCTGCTGTTCCCAGCACCCTCTAACGCTGGTCTGCCTGTCCTCAGCACCCCCTACGCGGCCTGTCTGTCCTCAGCACCCCCTGACGCTTGGTCTGCCTGTCCTCAGCCACCCCCTGACGTGGTCTGCCTGTCCTCAGCACCCTCTGACGCCGGCCTGCCTGCCTGTCTTCAGCACCCTCTGACGTGGGTCTTGCCTGTCCTCCAGCACCCCCTGACCGCCGGTCTGCCTGTCCTCAGCACCCTCTGACGCTGGTCTGCCTGTTCCCAGCACCCCCTGACGCTGGTCTGCCTGTCCTCAGCACCCCTTGACCGCCGGCCCTGCCTGTCCTCAGCACCCCCTGACGCTTGTCTGCCTGTTTCCTCAGCACCCTCTGACGCTGGCTGCCTGCCTGTCCTCAGCACCTTCTTACTGGTCTGCCTGCCTGGTCCTCCAGCACCCCCTGACGCTGGTCTGCCTGTCCTCAGCACCCTCTGACGGGCCGGCCTGCCTGCCTTCCTCAGCACTTCGGACCGCTGGTCTTGCCTGTCCTCAGCACCCTCGGACGGCTGGCCTGTCTGTCCTCAGCACCCCCTGACGCTTGTCCTGCCTGTCCTCAGCACCCTCTGACGCTTGGCCTGCCCTGTCCTCAGCACCCCCTTGACGCTGGTCTGCCTGTCCTCAGCACCCTTCTGACCGCTGGTCTGCCTGTCCTCCGAGCACCCTCTGACGCTGGTCGCCTGAATCACTCAGGCACCCTCTGACGCCGGCCTGCCTGTCGCGTCAGCCACCCTCTGAACCGCCGGCCTGCCTGTTCCTCAGCAACCCCCTGACGTGGTCTTGCCTGTCCTCAGCACCTCTGACGCTGGCTGCCTGTCCTCACACCCCCTGACGCCGCCTGCCTGCCCTCAGCACCCTCTGCCTGTGTCTGCCTTGTCCTCAGCACCCTCTGACGCCGGCCTGCCGGTCCTCAGCACCCCTGACGCTGGTCTGCCTGTCCTCAGCACCCCTGACGCCGGCCTGCCTGTCCTCAGCACCCTCTGACGCTGGTCTGTCTGCCTGTCCTCAGCACCCCCTATCCGTGGACTATCCGTGGGACTATCGCTGGTCTGCCTGTCCTCAGCACCCTCTGACGCCGGTCTGTCTGCCTGTCCTCAGCACCCGTTCATCGTGGACCTGATGTACGCGTTCCAAACGGGCGGCAAGCTGTACCTGATCCTGGAGTATCTGTCCGGCGGGGAGCTGTTCATGCATCTGGAGCGGGAGGGCATCTTCATGGAGGACACGGCTAGCTTCTACCTGTCCGAGATCATCCTGGCGCTGGAGCATCTCCATCTGCAAGGCATTATATACAGGTATTATAACGGTAGATACACAGACAGTTTGATGGAATCGTTGAAAGGTGTTTATATATATAATAACATGCTTATATTGAGGTCATTTGATTATAGTGAGGCTTCAATACGATAACGTTTTTCCAGTGAACACATAATCATAAATGATGGTACGAGGAAGTCAAACACATCGTATAAGATCCAAGGACAGCAGATTACGCTGTGCAGGTATTTTGTTCTGCTTAGTTTATTAGAGGCCAGCCAGAAGTGCGGCGTGTTGGACGATATTGCAGCTGCAGCCTGATAATTGAGATATGGCACAGAGATATTGCGCCAAGGATTTGTCGACTAGGTACCTGCGGCAAAACTAGTGACGCACAATATCACATATCTTGGAATGTGAGCAATATATCGCTTTACTCAATGTGAACCATAATTAAGTTATGATATAATAATAAGACCTAGTCAGGATAACTTTGTCTTTTTCTTCTTCTCTTCCAATGGATGGAATTTCATACTTATGCTGCCGTTACAACAGGGCAGGTGTCGTTAGGAATGCTTTGTTTTCCCCTTAAAGGGAAATATTCACTTTTTTAACAACAATTTATTATACTTTCCATTATGGTATAACAATGATGTCCTGACGAAGTTCACATACATATAAACAGTCAACTCCTCATATTAATTTATTGATGACCAACCATTGGTCATCAATAAATTAATATGAGGAGTTGACTGTTTATATATATGTCAATATGAACGTTAACGACTTCACATACATATTGGATAATTGACATTCGTCCGTGTTCGATGCGGGCAATTGGTGAACAAATGAATATATCTGTATTGCTCAAAAATGACATTCAAAAGTGCATGAACCATCAAAACAAGTACCTTCAATTAAATCAGAGTCGATGGCAGTGGATTTGAGGTGAAAATGAAGATCAATAAATGTTCTAAGGATAGTCGGTGGCATTGGAAGCCCGCTTATAAACCACTTGTTCCACTATGAACTCAGTAGCTTATGACGGGTATAGCGTGTTTTGACGAAAATGATTGGGATAATCTTGTTTGCCATCTCAAAGCACTTTTATGAGCAACCTCAATGCTAACCGTCTCCAAGAGATCGAGCTATCAGGGAACAAGTAGGCGTTTCTCTTGAAAACAGATTTGGCTTTTCGAAAAACCTGGTCTTATAAAAAGAACTCTGCCCCCCCCCCTGGAAATGAAAAGGCTTTGTGTACCCGGTCGCGGCAGAAGATCGCAGGAAGCCACATTTCGAGCGTACCTTATGTCGACATCACCATTGGTGATGACGGTGTTGTGTGACGTCATACGAGTGACTCATGAGTCGCTTGTCTGAGCCATATGAGTCAGATGAGTCAGATGAGCGACTATTGCGCTTGTCGTGTCGGGCGGTGCCGTTGATAAAGGGTCTGCTTAAGTTGGTGGGTGCAGCGCGCGCTGTCTATGTATCAGGCTGACGTTTTATTGCTGTAGGCCCGCCATCAGTCCAGATCATGCCTTCCGAACCGCCAGCAACTGATAGGCCCGCGATAACATTATCAGAAGCAATGGTGTCTGATTTGGTGCATTTGTGTGCGCGCTCATATCATATTTGTATATACCTCGACAGTGATGGGCTTATCAAGGTGTTGAAATCACCTTATCAAATCGCCATTTGCTATAGTTTGAATTTGGTTTACGAAAATAGTTCCCAAGATATGCTACCTTTACAATGGTGAGCAGTATCGTTCGGATCTATACACAACACACCTGGGACCACCTCTCACGTTCGTTGGAAATTTACACCGTACACCATGTGTGACCTCAGAGTTCATTATATAGACCATGAGTTGGTGATATACCGAACGA
>VOPJ01012138.1:0-17742 GCA_014673585.1 Semibalanus balanoides
TCCTGACGGCGGCTCACTGCCTGCGACCGCGCTCCTTCGACCAGTGAGTAGCCAGTAACCAGTAACCAGCAGTAACCAACAGTCAGTAACCACTATCCAGCACCAGCAGTAACCACCAGTCAGCAACCGCCAACCACTATCCAGGACCAGCGGTATCCAGGAGTCAGTACCCAGTGACCACCACTGTCTGCAGGTGCCTTTGAAACACCAGTTGCGGGTATATCCTACTTCTGTTTTTTAGGGGAAACATACATACCAAATGTGTGTCGTGAATTTGTAATGCCCCTTGCATCATATTCCAACCTGCTTATATTCAGATACCTAGTACTTGCTAATTAAACAGGCAGCATTTTTACAAAACAAGCGTGTGAATATAATTCAACACTAGTCACTATCCAACTTTGGTTTACGTTAAATTACGATGTAATGACATTCGTGCAACTTCAATATAATTTGTTCATGCAATCCTCATCAAAGTAACAGCATAGCCAGTTTTTATGATGACATCACGTCAAATTCCCCGTCATGCCAGGCCAGCTCATGCTGTACCTGACGACTGACGACTGACGACTGACGACTGACGACTGACGACTGACGACTGACGACTGACGACTGACGACTGACGACTGACGACTGACCACCTCTGTGTTCCACCCGTAGGAGTAAGCTGGTGGTGCGTCTGGGAGAATATGACACCAACGATGATAATGACGGTGCCAATCCGATAGACTTCGAGGTAGAGCGCGTCACCAACCACGGCGACTTCAAGGTCAGTCAGTGGTGGCGGACCTGTCCTGTGTTTCCGGCGAATGACGCTGTCGTCGAAAGCCTGTCTCCAGACATGCATATAAATTGAATGGGAGTGGCCTTGGCCGAGGGATTAGATGTGAATATAAATATTCGCTTATGATTATTCAAAGTAGTGTCCCGCTCCCCTGTAACAATGTAGTTGAGGTATAACTTATATTTTCGTGGCATAAACATAATGTCTTTGAGCATTTGTTAGAAACTTAACCCGTGACGTGCCGGGGCTCGGCGCCACCTTCGCCGTGCCGGATGGGAGGGTAAGGGGGAGCGGTAGGGAACGATGGACTGGAGGTTCCATGGCATGAACTCGTTCGTTTTTTCCTCGTTTTTTTATGGGTTATTAGCAGATTTCCATGGAAAATGAGTTGTCATATGGTACACAAATATTGATTCTTTAATACATTGCACTTATTTTCTAAGACAGTTTAATATAGGAGTGGTGAAAAGTCATTTGTTATCCAAATCACTTATATTCCTGGACGATCATGATAGGAATATTTCCTAAATCTAAATGTGTACGATTTCGTTTTAAAGAACCGTTGGCGCTATTAAAATACCGTTCGAAAGCTTGTCAAAAATAATTTTTAAACTACTTCAGTCATTTTTTAGCTGGGGCATTCCAGGACAGATCGACAAGCGAAAACCCAAAATAACACCCTACATCTGCGATTTCGATAAAACCCGTTTAAGGGTTATCTGGGGGCGCTGAATCACGCTGTGCAAGTTTCACGCTTGATTGGAGTTACGGCTGTTGAGTTAATACCTCCGGCATTTCGTGAGTACACTTGCATGGCTTAGCCAATTAGCCAATAACTCCATAACAAATTATCCAATTCCTAGAAAACCATACATTTTCTGAATGGCATTTTTTTTTTTTTTATAAATTTAGTCCGAATGTTTTGTATGGATGGCTTTCCGAGGTCAGAACCGCCTAAGCAGAGCTTGTGCGCTGGTCCTGGACCTCACCACCGATCGAGCAATTCCTGTTTGGCCGGCAGAATTTAGAGACGAAGTTTTACGTGCCGACATAACCTGGACACGGTCCGCCCCGCTCGCTGACGTTCACCTGGCCTTTGAGTGCGACCGCTTGCCACCGGCCGCAAAGGGCCATCCCAGTCAGGAGCAAAATGAGCCGAGCGCCGGACGACTCGAACCCAGGCTGCACTACTGAGATTAGGTCAGAAGACCAGCGCTCTCCCACTGAGCTACAGGGGCGCGGGCAATGAAGTAAAGGATCATGTATTCCCAGGCTCCAGTTGTATTTTTTGTGTGTTCTGATGAATGACCTGACCTCTGGTGACCTGGACCTGACCTTTCAAACGAGCGCAGTGAAAATAATGTTGTTTTATATTTTTATAATATTATTAGGTAAGCTGTCTTGCACAGGGAAAAATTTGGAGATGGGTGTTTTCTATAAATGTACTTTTTAATTGCTCAAATTAACTCGTTTTTCTCCTTTCACAAACACAAAATTGATTTAATTTTGTCCCATAGTGGCTTTGAATGCGGCTTATGTGTCACACAAAGGTTTTTAGACGTCAATATAAAGCAATTTCGAGATTAAGTTGGAGTGAATTTTATGATTATACCAGATGAAAATGTTGCCGTGACCTCTGCAAGGTCAGCTGCACAGGTCATTCTGAGGTTACCAGCAACATTTTACCACAAACTCTTAATATAATATTTCAGATAGAAACTTGAAAACTACACCAATGTTGGTTTGTTTCGTCGATTCTCGTCGCCAGATATGCAGCATGATCTTACTGCGTCACCAAATGACCTTGAACCAAAGGTTCAAATTTAAAAATAACCTAAGAAGGTCAACCTACTGACACTTGTTCGAAGCGCACTTGACGAGACGAACACGTTGGTGTTAAAATTATATCTATATGTTTTATCTCCGAAACGTTATTCACGAACATATTGAAGTTGTTCGTTGTTTGCTAGTAAAAACAGTTTTGCGTAAATCACTTTTTATTTATAAATGATATAGCAAATCTGTTACCACCATCGTGTTTGTCTTTTCAAGGCGCTTCGAATTATGGTACTGGTGACCTGGCTAAGGCAAATTCCAAATTTGACCTTTGACCTTTGAAAAATAAACATTTACCTGGGTCATTTGGTGACCCAGGTAGGTCATGCTGCATATCGGGCGAAGTGAATCGACGATACAAACACAGTGGTGTTATTTTTACGTCTCTATCTATATTATGTTAAGAGTTTGGCAAAATGTTGCTAGGTGACCTAAATGACCTCAGGTGACCTTTCAGCCAGAGGGTCACAGATAATGTGCAACAATTTCACTTGGTAAATCAATCAATTCACTCAACCTAACCTCGACGTTGGCGTATTTTGCAACCTGAACTCCTTCATTGTGGCATATAAGCCCGCATTCATGCCATCATGGACAATACTAATATTTTTGTGTGGTGAAAAGGGAGAAAAACGAGTTAATTGGAGCAAATAAAAAAATATTTATAAGAAAAACACCCATCTCCAAATTTTATTCCTGGTGCAAAGACAGATTACCTTCAAGAAATATTATAAAATATAAAACAACATTATTTTCACTGCGCGTTTGAAGGTCAGGTCAGGTCAACCAGAGGTCAAAGTCATTTTTAATCAGAATCAACACAAAAATAAAAAACTAGGTCTGAAAATGTTCCTTACTTCTATTGTCATTTCAGAAAAATGTATTGGTTTTCTAGGAATTGATAATGTTATGAGTTATTAGGCTTTAATTGGCTAAGCCATGCAAGTGTCCTCACGAAAATGCCGGAGGCTATAACTCAGCAGACGTAACTCACATCAAGCTGAAACTTGCACACGCAATTTCAGCTCCAATACCCCTACAACGAACTTGTATCGAAATCTGAGTTGTAGGGTGTTACCCCCTTGTCGATCTGTCCTGGAATGCCCCAGCTGACGTCAATATTTTAGGCTCAGGTCATCAAAGATCAAAAATGTTACTTTTGGCAAAATTGTTTGCACGCATAACTTTTTACCTAATGAAGATAAGGTAATAACTTTGACGCCATCATGTTTGTCTCGTCAAGGCACTGTAATCCATGATCAAGATGACCAGGTAAGGTCAACGCAAAAATCTGACCTCAGATCAAAAGGTCAATGTTGACTTAAGAGGTCATTGTTTAATGTTTAAATTACGTGCCTCGACGAAACAAAACGCGTTGGTGCCAGTTTCACCTGCTCTATCTTCATTTTGTCGAGACTTATTGGTAACAAGTCGTTTTGGTGGCCTCGGACGACCTTATGTAACCTTGCAGGGGCCACTGAGCAAAATATTTGCCTGAAACATCCTGAAGGTCTAGAGTAACACATGCCATACAAAGTTGTTCCAATCTGATGCGTGAACTCCAAATGGAAAGCATTTGCCAATCATTTGTCTTCGCTAGCAATAATTTGCAAATACAATGCAATTTTGCGCGGACAACCATGCAACGTTACAGAAAGATGAATGTTAGCATTGGATACCCGGCATATTTTTCGATAAAGAACTTGGCGGCGTTTGTTTAAAAATTGTTCTTTATTAATTCAATATTCATTAATGATCAAGGGAGGAAGCGTTTTCCGACAACATTTTTTGTAACGTTAAATATGGCCAATAACTATTTATTTAACACAAAAAGGAGGACCAGCTGCAACAGCTACTAAGGACTGGTATTGCTTAGCTGATCCCTCAGCAATGGTATTAACTGGCATTGCGCGGCGTTTTTCACATTTCCTGAAGAATACGTTGCATACATGATTATTTGCGATTTAAGCCCGGTTTCCCAATGGCGGCCGTACGCTTCCAGCCGCCCGGGAGCGGCGAATGAGCGGCGCCGTCCGTAACGAGGATCGTCCAGACACCCCCTTCTAACTCGTCTCCTATGAGAAGTAGACGGAATCGAAAAGCAATGTTGGATTGCTCGTCCAAAAGCATGTCGGAACTATTTCGGACATTTTTGGCTCAGGTCAACATTGAGTTCACCAGATATCAAAGGTCACATTTTCGAAGTATATGACTACACATTATGGTTACAACTCTCTTGTATCACTTCTGGGATCTATAACAGACAAAAATATCGCAGCTGGGGCATTCCATTATATATCGACAATCCATAACACCCTACATCTCAGATGTATATTAAACTGCGTGTCGGGCGTTATCTGGGCCACAGATTCATGCTGTGAAGTTTTCAACACCGTTCGTCGAATGGTCATCGAGTAATAGCCCTCAGGCATCTTTTCAATGTCGCACAAAGCTCTAATTTGCTACGAGCGATATATTCCATCTAAATCATGTACGTCATATAAACCTGTATGTCATCATAATCGTCAGAAACCATATTAGTTTCATATGTTTTGAAATTTCGAAAATTTAGTTGTGTCGAAAACGTAAAATCAGGTAAAATTACGTGATTTTATAATGTGGCCATTACAATTGTCATTTTTTCCAAACCAGAATTGACTTAGATATATAAGTCTTCGATGGTAAAACAAACTGTGGTATGCTTTTTCTCTAAATGCTTTATTTATATTTTATATTTGGAAAAATGATGGTCACCAGCACATCTTTGGTAATAACTTTGCACGTAATTGTGCTGGAGAGCTTAACTCAACAGCATTGTATTTGCCTCGTCAAGCGGCATTCAATGATGCATTACATGATCTCCATAGGTCACGCAGTCTAGGTTAATTTCAAAAATGACCTGACTTGTTTATGTAATAGATTGTATCATTTATCAATCACCATCAGATGCGAGCCCAATTACAGGTGAAGTCCATCATATTATATAATAAAGTGAACATAATCCATGAAAGAAAACAAAGTCACATATCAATCGAGCCGGAGTCTAAATGAAAGTTTCCAACGTCAAAGATGATTGTTTAAAATTTTATTTTTATTTTTGCAAATTTGTACATGTATATCTCGAGAAGAAAGCATAACCTACTTTTAGAGCATTTCCGATCTATAAATAAGGATGCGAATATTTGTTGTCTTCAGGATCCACAGACGCCTCTATCGGCAAAATATTGAATTATGTCATCACATTCACGTGATCTAAATCATTTAGTGGAATAGCTGTCACGTGACTCGAAGGGCCTAACACGGCCTTCTCCCATTCCACTAAAATCCACTAATCCACCTCAAAATAAATCATGCATTTTAACTAAAAACAGTACGAAATCACGTGGCTTGACTTTCGGTAGTCAAAAATAAATAAATATTTATATAAATAAAATTAATTAATGTGTAATCAATGTCGATTCTGACGAGATAAGGGTATACCTATCTAATTCGAATAGTTGATATAGGAGATATCACCCGCCGAAAATTGGAGCTTAGCACGACATCTAAAGCATGCCTGAGGTTATAACTCAAAAACCATTTGATGGATGGAGCTGCCAATTTTAGCGTGAATAAACGGCTCAGATAACCCCCGAGACATATTTGCATCGAACTACGAGAAGAAGGATGTTTGTCCTGGTCGATCGGACGTTAGCTGCACCGGTTTACCTCAGGGCACGACGAGGCAAATGTAAGCTCGACGAGGCAAATATAATGATATTGAGAAAGCTCTCGAGCACAATTACGTGCAAAGTTATTACCATAGGCGTCTTCCAGATAAGTCAAATAAGGAGCCCAGACGAGAGGAGTTGGCAGAGGTCGAGGCCGCATCACGCCAAAGCTAGAAGGGACTGGTTCAGCCGCCTCTCTGGACACGATCTGAAGCGCTAATACCATAGACGTGCTGGTGACCATGCCTTTTCAAAATACAAAAAAAGTTTAGACACAATATTTTTCTCATTTTTAACATTAAAGACAAATATATCGAATTCAAATCTGGCGTGAAAAATTCAAAATATTAAATGGCGACAAAAACTCATGTGATTTTACCTTATATTACTTTTGGAAATTTATACATTTTCGAATTCTACAAACAAAGATTATATCTCATTAATATATGGTTTCTGCCGATTCTGATGATACAGGCTAATATCACTCCCATGTTTTATATGAGAGATATCACCCGCTGAAAATTATAGCTTTGCGCGACATCGAAAAGACGCCTGAGGCTCTGACTCGATAACCATGATGGATGGGGCTGAAAATTTCACAGCGTGAATCTACGGCTCAGTTGACACCAGAAACATATTTTTATCGAACTATGAGAAGAATGGTGTGTGTCTTGGTCGATCAGACGTTGGTCGCACCGGATGACTTCAGGTCACGTGACCTTGATGTTATGGAGCAACCTGCAGAGGTCATGTGTTTGATTCATTGCAGGTCGACGAGGCAAATATAATAATGTTGAGCTAAGCTCTTTAACTCAATTACGTGCAACGTTAATGCCAAAGTCGTGCTGGTGACCACGATTTTTCCAAATAAAGAAATATAAATACAATTTTTAGATGCAAAATGTATCTGTATTTTTTTACTATCGAAGATTGTTATATCTATATCAGCTCTGGCGTAGAAACAATCTCATAATTTTAGATGGCCTCATTATAAAATCACACGATTTTACCTTACATCACTTTTTATATTTTTATTTCTTAAAAAGTGGATCACATTTTTGTATAATTTCTGACGATTCCGACAATGTATAAATAAAATATGTATGTCTGCCAGATTTTGATTGGATATATCGCCCGCTGAAAATTAGAGCTTCTCGCGACATCGAAAGGATGCCTGAGGCTCGATAACCATTCGACGGATGAAGCTGACAATTTCAGAGCGTGACACCACGGTTCAGATAACCCCCAACACATAGTTTATCGAAATCTAAGGTATAGGCTGATATTTCGAGATTGTTTTGTTCGATCTGCCCTGGAATGTCTCAGCTGCGAGTACCTGCCAGAATGCAGTACCTATTGTGTGTGAGCAAAATGGCACGTGTTTTGCTAACGGTGCCACCACGCGTCGCTTGACAGCTGCCTCATCCTCGCTTCATTCTAACTTTACGACGCCGTGTCTCCACAGTTCCCGGTGTTGCACAATGACGTCTCTCTGGTAAAGCTGAAAACACCGGTGGCGTCCAGTGAACTCATCAAGCCCATCTGCCTTCCGTCCGACCTCGGTGGCGGAGACTACGCCGGTTCACGGATAGACGTCGCCGGCTGGGGCTACACCGAGTTCGGTATGTGTCCCGTGTCCCGTGTCCTGTGTCCCGTGTCCCGTGTCCCGTGTCCCGTGTCCGGTGTCCGGTGTCCGGTGTCCGGTGTCCGGTGTCCTGTGTCCTGTGTCCTGTGTCCTGTGTCCTGTGTCCTGTGTCCTGTGTCCTGTGTCCTGTGGTCCTGTGTCATGTGCCTGTGTCCTGTGTCCTGTGTCTGTGTCTGGTTCCTGTGGTTCCTGTGTCCCGTGTCCCGTGTCCCGTGTCCCGTGTCCCGTGTCCCGTGTCCCGTGGCCTGTGGCCTGTGGCCTGTGGCCTGTACCCTGACCTTCCCCTGCCATCCCTTTACGATATCGCGACGTCTGTAAGTCTCTTATTATGTCCTATATTGTAAGTCTCCTATTATTGTACCTTATATGTCTTATATTACCAATTCATTGCTTTGCTTAACTGATGTTCCCCAGTGCAGTGGCGTATTTATAAATGCATGTATTGACGTCGTATTGACGTCAACCAGGGGGGGGGGGCACATGCTTTGGGAGCACAATTCACAGCTTGTAAATCCAAGAACCTTATAGACAATTCTTATCAAACCGCTTGCATTATTAGTAAAAAAAGGTGAAAAAAATGTTTCCTTGTTAACCCGCGCCCCACTGGGCCTCTGCATTTCCTTCGCCCGACTGGGGGGTGTTTGAACACCCCCCTCTAACTCGGCTCCTATAGCATAGCACGTAGACCAGAACAAAAACAAAACACTGTTCGAACCCTTATCAAAAAACATTTCGAAACTATTTCGGACTTTGTTTCGTTCACGTCAAAACTCAGGTCGTCAGAGGTCATCGAAGGTCAAACTTTCCAGTTTTAGGACATCGCTCCAGAAACCCCCAAATATCTCGGAAACTATGCTATCTAGAAGCAAACGTTCAAAAAAATCGCTAGCCATTGAAATTGGCAATCGCAAGTAGGTTCTCAAAATTGACCTCAGGTCAATAGTTTAGGCTCTAGAGGTCATTCAACTCAAAATGCTGATTTTTGGCAAAACATACTTTCACAAATAACTTCTTACCTAATCAAGATAACGCAATACTGTTTACGCCATCGTGTTTGTCTCGTCAAGGCACTTTGAAATATGTCAAATTTGATCATGTTAAGTCAACGTAAAAAAATGATCTCAGGTCAAGGTCAAGTGGTGACCCAAGTAGGTCATGTTGCATATCAGGAGATGTGTCTTGACGAGACAAACACACTGGTGAAAGTTACACTTTTCTTATCTTTCATTATGTTTAGATTATTGACGAAAAGGTGTTGGTGACCTTCGGATGACCTCAGGATGACCCCGTAAGGGTCCCTGAGAAAACCTGCACTGGATCATACTAATATCCTATTATAACATTGTCCAGAAGGAATGGACTGATATCATCGAAAAAGAAAGCATTTTGATATTTTCCCATTGACTTATAATGGGGAGGTCACAAAATTGACCCGACCTCAGGTCACCGATATAAAAAAATCCGAGATAAATATGTTTTAGATACTGATGACTTGATGTAATCATAAAATATTGATATCGATCCGTTTGAAACTGTGGTCATGGCACGACCGCAAACTTTTTGGTAGGTGGGGTCACTTGACCTGACCTGGTGACCTGACCCGATACGAAACTTGAGTTTTCGCAAAATGTGCGGAAAGGATCAATGATTAGTTATGCCTAATTTGGCAGCGCTACGCGCCGCCGTTTTTTCGTTATCTTGAAAAGACGGGAGGGGTGGGTGTTCAACCCCCCCCAGTGGGGCGAAGGTTAACTTTAAATTTTCACACAAATGGTGTACGTGCCGAATGGATACAACATATTCTGGAGCGCGCCTTTTATGCCAGGGAGGGATGGACCATGGACTCCATGGACCCCCTAAATGCGCCACTGCCTCAACGCACTGCTCTTTCTCCCTCTCATATCTCAACTTGTATTGTACACATGTTAGAAACTCAACTCAACCTTTTTTTGTACACTGCCTGCCCGCCGTGCTGATTCCCGTACCTCTTCTTGGCCGCGCCTCAGGCGGCGACGCCAGTAACGTGCTGCAGGAGGTGCAGCTGCCGGTCGTCGGTATCCGCGAGTGCCAGTCCAAGTACGAGACGGCGCCCAGCTTCCCCCGGCAGTTCCCCGGTGGCTTTGGCGACACCAAACTGTGCGCCGCTGAGAAGGAGGGGGGCAAGGATGCCTGCCAGGTGAGATCACCAGGCGCCGGCGGTAGAGGTGTTGACTTCGATAAGGAAGAGATCACACCCTGTGAATATTACCTCATCCGTCTGAATGGGTGTTGAGCCAGACATAACTGTGTTAATTGTGAATACAAATACGTAGATCCATTCAGTCAGAACAGGACATTTCTATGGATTTCTGACCGCGTGAGACCCCGTTTTTTGACGGCAATTTATTAAGGAATTGCAGAATCCGAATCAAATTTTCGCACAGTCTATTTCAGCACAGGCGCCAATTTCTGTCCGTATAGTCGTTAACAAAAATCAAAACTTTTGGTACTTGTAATTTTATCGTAACGTTAGGATCTGCTCGGTAAATCAATTCCCAGTGACCCAACAGTAGAGGCCAACGTGACGTAGGATGTGAGTTGTGACCTCAACATCACGTGACTAGTGACTACCGACGATGATGACAATAAGAAAGCACGGGCTTTTGAGGTCGCAACCTTCGTCACGGTAGCCTCTACTGTGGCAACAGGTCTACCGAGCAGATCTTAACGTTACGGGTCAATGACAAGTCCTACAATACGTTGTTATTTTTTGTTTACAGACTATACGGACAGAAATCGGCGCCGGGGCTGAAATAGACTGTGCGAAATTGTATTTGGATTCGGCCATTTCTTAACAAATTATTGCCAAAAAACGGGGTCTCACGCGGTCTGAAATTCATAGAAGTAGGCTTATATCCTACCATTGAGTATATATTGTCCGTTTGCTTGCCGTTCGCTGCTGTCCTCTGACGGTGTGTAGGTGAACCAATACTTTCGTCATGGTACGCAGGGCGACTCCGGTGATCCACTGATGTAACACTAACTTGTGTGTGCCACACTGTGATCAGGGCTATTCTGTTGTAACTGGAATATGCTCCGCTGTGTTCAGGGCGACTCTGGCGGCCTGTCTGTGTGTGTAACCTGTGTGTGTACTGCTGTGTTCAGGGTGACTCTGGCCGGCTGTTTTGTTGTGTGTAACCTGTATGTGTGTTCCGCTGTGTTCAGGTTGACTCCCTGGCGGCCCGTTCTGGTCTGTGTAACCTGTGTGTGTGTTCCCGCTGTGTTCAGGGTGACTCTGGCGGCCTGTCTGTGTGGTAATCCTGTGTGTTGTACTTGCTGTGTTCAGGGTGACTTCTGGCGTCCTGTGTGTGTTCACCTGGTGTGTGGTTCCGCTGGTGTTTCCAGGGTGGACTCTCTGGCGGCCTTGTCTGTGTGTGTTCAGCCTGTGTGTGTTGCTGTGTTCATTGGTGATCTGGCGGCCTGTTCTTGTGTGTAACTGTGTGTGTGTTCCGCGTGTTCAGGGTGACTGCTGGCGCTGTCTGTCTGTGTAACCTGTTTGTGTACTGCTGTGTTCAGGATGACTTCTGGCGTCCTGTGTTGTCCACTGTTTGTGTGTTCCGCTGTGTTCATGGTGATCTCTGGCGCCTGTCTGTGTTGTGAACCTGGTGTGTACTTGCTGTGTTTCAGGGTGACTTCTGGTCGGCCTGTCTGTGTGTGGTAACTGTGTGTTTTCGCTGGTGTTTCGGGTGACTTCTGGCGGCTGTCTGCTGTGTAATTCCTGTGTGTGTACTGTCTGTGTTTCAGGGTGACTCTGGCGGCCTGTCTGTGTGTTGTTACCTGTGTTGGTGTACGCTGTGTGTTCAGGGTGAATCTTGGCGGGGCCTTCTGTGTGTGTACCTGTGTGTGTTCCGCTTGTGTTTCAGGGTTGACTGGCTGGCGGCTCTGTCTTGTTCTGTGTAACCTGTGTGTGTGACTGCTGGTTCAGGTTGACTCTGGTCGGCCTGTCGTTGTTGTGTAACCTGTTGGTGTGTGTACTGCTAGTGTTCTAGGGTGATCTGGCGGCTGTCTTGTGTGTGGGTACCTGTGTGTTTGTTCCGCTGTTTCAGGTGAACTCTGGCTGGCCTGTTGTGTGTGTACCTGTGTGTGTTCCGAGGCTGATGTTCAGGGTGACTGCTGGCGGCCTGTCTGTTGTGGTGTAATCCCTGTGTGTGTTCCGCTGTGTTCAGGGTGACTTCTGGCGGCCTGTCTGTGTGTGTAAACTTGTTGTGTGTTCCCTGTGTTTCAGGGATGATACTCTCTTGGCGGCCTTTCTGGTGGTGTAACACCTGTTGGTGTGTTCCGCTGTGTTCAAGGGTGACTCTGGCTGGCCTTGTCTGTTGTGTGTAACTCTGTGTGTGTGTACTTCGCTGTGTTTCAGGTGACTCTGGCGGCCTGTCTGTGTGTGTAACCTGTGTGTGTTCCGCTGTGTTCAGGGTGACTCTGGCGGCCCGATGGTGCTGGAGTCCAACGGCAGGTACACGTTGATCGGCGTCGTGTCCGCTGGAGTCGGCTGCGGTACACCGGGCTTCCCGGGTGTCTATTCTCGCGTCAGCGCTTATCTCGACTGGATACAGCGGAACAAGTTCTGAAGTGGCCACCGATGACGACCACCGACCGCTGCGGAGTTACCTTGAGAACGTGCTGTTTAGGCACGGCGTGTTTAAACGCTGCTGTGTGATGCGGTCGAGTGTGATGTAGATGTGCGTAATTTGTGCCTTTCTGATGTGGTGACCAGTGTAGACGCTGTATAAAGCAATGTTCGGTGTGCGTTAAGGAAAATGGTGACCAGGTTTGTATATGGTTCATCGGTGGCGCACACATTTTATTGTTGGACGTTGTAGGATAAGATAAAATAATTGTTTGGATTTTTCTTGATGCATTTAGCAGCTGATTTAAAAAAATGCATTATTTTTATGAATTGAACTGCATAAGGTAGATGTACTATGTACAACAGCTGTGTATGGCACCAGGTAATTCTCGCAAGTGGCAGTAGCTCGTCGGACAAAAACAAAACTGCATTGAGATTTGCTTAACGTACAACGTTTTGTCCTTGAATTAGGGTAAATTCGTTATGTGCGATGAAAGATCCGTTATGCATTTTACCGTTGCCGCTTTGACAGTGTAAACAGTGTTCCTGACACGCTTAAACTTTACGGAATGAAACACCACTTTAGGTCATTTAACGGTGCGTCGTTCCCATTGAATAATGACCTGAACTTATCGCACGAAGTTCATATCGTGATATTCTCAGCATCGACCGGTATATTTTGCTTTGATTCCACAACAATAAACATATTAAAACAATGATCTTGTGTGTACTAGCTACAGGCACGTAGCCAATATTTTTATCATGGGGAGGGGCACGTCGGAAACAATCCAATTTTGCTTCTCAACCATATGCTGCTGACCGGGGTGGGGGTGGGGGTGGGGGGAAGTAGGGGATAGGGTCGGTTTTTCAGAATATCCCATTCTATCTTGTGTTAATTATTTTTGCTCAGAGGGGGGGGGGGCATGGCTCCCGTGCCCCCGTTTGCTACGTTCCTGAGACTAGCTAGTCGACAAACAATGACTTTTAAACATTACTGAACCGATAACCAATCATCAACTAGACAGTTTAACCCTCACCCTACGGCAACTTTTCTCACCTTTGCCATATACGGAGGGAGGGCTGACAGGCCCCTTGTTAACTTCAAAACCAAGAGCAATATAGTTCGACGCGGTAGGAACCAGCATGTTGACTGGCATACGAGGAATTCAACAGAATGCGTTTTTTTTTTGTTTCAGGTCAATAGTGAACCTTCCAGGTGAAGTGAATGACCTAAGATCGACCACGTCCAAAACAAAACAATTTTGCTCTGTCCGTCGTCATAACCAAAGCTAGGTTTAGGTATACAACGATTTGGTTAGCGTCAAAATAATGGTTGTTGTATTAGCTATTGGCAATCAGTGGCGTATTTAACCCAATTCCGTGTTGGGGGTAGATTCTGCTTCCCCAGCATTTTTTTTCGCTTGCCGCTTCAAAACCGTTGAGCCTAGTGTCTTGAAACTTTGTCACTTTTCCTAGAATTGAATCATGCGTGTTATGCCATTTTTTTAAAGAAAAAATCGGACCAGCAAAGGCGGTGCCAGGCTCATTTTTTGTAGGGTTTTACCAATGCGGTTGTGTGGCGCATACTTCCTTCGTAGTTTGCGGTGCAACAAATGCGTCAGAAGCGTCGTCACTGTAAGATTGGGTCGTGAACGAAATTTTTGCTACATGCCTCATGTGGTCTTTAGTTAATTAACCCGCTCGGCGTAGGGGGGGGGGTAAATATTACCCCCTACCGGATTTCCGCAATAACATGACAACTATAACAGATAACGACGTCAAAGTTTCAGTACCTTATCCAGCATCAATTTGACGTCTTCCCAAAAAAATGAAAAAAATCAAAACTTTGGGAGATAATGACGTTTTGATGACGTCATGTCATGCCATTTTGGGTTGAATAACCCGCATAAAATGTTTTGATGGCGATCGTAGGGAAAACATAGATTAAATGGAAATTGCAGACGCCAACCAGTATATAGAGACAGAAAACTAATTATCTACAAAGTGGCAATTTCGTTTTTCCAAATGATGGGGTTTTGTACCCCCCCTCTTTTATTTAAATTTCCGCCTCAAAGTTTTGTTTTTCTTCTCAAATGCATTTAAAAAAGGATTTATGAGACCAAAACTGACCTAGAAACATTGCATGTTTACTTCATATAGTAGCCATTTCACAGTTTTTGTACCTTAGAGTGACCTTGAATCTCTTAGATCCTTTCATATTGAGTGTCTTCAAGTTCGTAACAACGAACTTGCTGTTGAGCTTATCGATTTATTACGTGTAAAATAACCCTTTAAAACATGTGTCTACAAGACTTTCCGTTGGTTGACCTCCTCGTGATAGGTGACCTTTTGTGACCTGAATGCTTGACCTTGAGGCTGACCTTTGCAATGCAAATCTCTGTTTTACTAATGCAGGGATGTATTTAACACCTCTATAAGAGCTTTCACTGTGCATTTGATGGTTCATTAATCAAAGGATTCTATTGACAGTTCAATGAACCATTAACTCACAATTAACTCGTGGAATTGTTCCATTATTGACCTGACGCGTGACCTGACATTGGACCTACACTTGAAAAATATTTTGGGTATGCAGTTCGATTAGTTTTATTGCAGAGCTTTCGATCGCCGCCTTGCGCGTCTCGCTGCTGTTATTGGTAATCGAAAGATACGGGTGGGAGGTAAAATTTATCTCCCCCTACGGCCGCTCAGCGTTCGGCTGGAGACCCCTTACAGCCGCGCGGGTTAAACACCATGCCACTGCAATAACAGTAATGCTCATGTATACAATCACTCCGGTTTTTTTAGAAAGCGGAAAGTACGCGTAACTTAATCAACAAGTCACCTTTCTAGGCAGTGGCGTCACCACACAATTTTGAGTGAGGTTGGGGGCAGCCATGTGTTTGAGGGCCAGCCCCATTGAACTAATGCTAAAATCCTGCGAATCTGGGTTGGGGGAGGGAGGCAGACGCCATGGCCAGAGCGATCCTGGGGGGAGCACCTTCAGTGTCACCCACAGTGACGACGCCACTGTCCGTGTCCACACTGATACAGAAAGTAGCGGGATTATCCTGAGACCAGTTGGCAGTGGCGCATGCATGGGGGTGGGGTCGAAGTGGTCAGCTGCTTCCCCCCAATTTCTGAAGGGCACGCATCAAAGGGACACGCGAAATCTGGTCCATATCTGGATGAGGCCCAGTCATGGTCAGGCATGATCGAGGCAAGGGCGGGCCCATGCTGGCAAAGGCGTGAGATCAGAACGAGGGCTCAGTCACAACAGGGTCCGCTGCACTTGCAAATTCTTTGAAACGGACCCCCTTTACCTGATAGGCCACTTCGTTCCTCGTAGGGGCCTGTCAAAGGCAAGGGATCAGGCGGTGCTGGTAGAGGCGTGAACCATGGTGCGCCGGTCAGACGAGGGGCCGATCACAACAGGCCCGCTCCTTGCAAATTTTGTGATACTGGCTCGTTCTCTAGGATCGATCAAGCAGAGCCCGTGCTCCAGATGTGTAAATAGGGTATTCAGTCAAAACGCATAGGCCCGGTCACACAGAGCCCGGACACATTCTTGATTACGAGCACGTTCTAGCTGACACAGACCCTCCGGGAGTAGGGGTCCGGTCTTGTCAGCCCATCGGCAGCGCCCGGTGCTGGCAAAAGCGTGACATGGGGCCCGGTCAGGACGAGGACCTGATCTTTGCAAATTATTGATAGCACGGGCTCGTTCCTGATAGGGGCCTGGTCTTGGTCAGGCCTTATCGAGGCAGGGGCTCGGTGCTGGCAAGGTCATGTATTAGTGGCCCGGTCAGGTTGGGGGCCCGATTCCAACCGTATCCCATATACTCAGCCCTATACCTCGTTGAGCTCATGAATCCACGTCCCCTGCCAACTCCAACCTATGGCGGAGACCTTGATTGATATCACGAACGCCTTTCTTAGAGATAAGAATGTCCCGGCCGACATCTTATATGATAGCCATGGCTCCTTTATGCGGCAGACCTGTTGAAGTATGTTAGGAAGTATTGTGGACTGCACGGCTCTTTGCGTGACGCATAACGCGCTTTTAATGTTTTTTTCTGTTATCGCCTTTTTATTTATGCTTTTGTAGCTTTATTTGTGGTGTATGTGTTTAAGTTTTTAACTATTAAATTTAGCCTGTCATTGGGTTTATCCCGTTGCTGATGCAGTTGAATAACAAACTTAAATAAAATAGCAAATTGATTATGCTGGATGATATTGTCCAAATGACACTACATAACTAAGACAAACAGCAAAGCCGCACACCTGCCCTGCTCCAGCACCGTACCGCGTGCGATCCCCGGCCTGGTGCCTACTGACTGTCCCGCTCCGGCCGGCCGTTCCGCTGCGCCCCGTCGGCCCATGGCGCCGCGGGCGCTGACCTGGTGACCTCGCCCGGTCACAGCTGGTTGCCATGGGACACGGATCGTCAAGCGCTCGAGCAAGCGTATTAATTACTAACACTGTAATGGATAATGATATTAAACTGTTACACAGCATATTCATTATTCAATAAAGAGATGTATAACGTATACCTACTTCAAATTAATATATCCACGCGCAATTAATATTCGTCTAAGATTACTTGTATAGAAGCCGGAACTTATATCGCTTCTAAGGTCGCGTTTTCTGTCACACATGTAACCAATAGTCTTGTTTTCTGCATATATAACGAATTCGAGTCAGGGGCGGCGCCACCGGGGGGGGGGGGGGCAGCTGGGCGGGCAGCTGCCCGCCCCTGGCGTCAGCCAGGGGGAGGCAAACATATCTTTTTGACCCCCCAGACTTTCACGGAGGCCCCACTCCCAAAAAGGTACCCCCTGCTACAACTGGCCCAAATAACGGAAATTATGTGGCTCTGGTCAAATTGCTTGAATGAAGAAAGCCTGCATGACGCCACTGTAGGCCCCTGATACTAGACAGGAGGCCCTCAGTACCAGACAGGAGAGACAGGAGGACACCAGCATTAAACAGGAGGCCCCAGTACCAGATAGGAGGCCCACATACTAGACAGGAGGCCCCAGTACTAGACAGGAGGCCCTCATACTAGACAAGAGGCCCCCAGTACTAGAGACAGGAGGCCCCCATACTAGACAGGAGGCCCCCATACTAGAATGTAGAGTGTAGGCCCCCACAGCACTAG
>VOPJ01012139.1:0-17748 GCA_014673585.1 Semibalanus balanoides
ATCCAATATAGCTGCGCTGAGCGGTACATTGGAGCATTACGCCGTATCATTACAGCAGCGCCCAATCACCGTCATGGATGTAGTGCGGCGCGTGATTGGCTATAATTGTGACGAGTAATAGTGAGAAGTGTCATCCTCGTGAAGGGAGGCGATTTCAGAACTAATTGCGCTGTCTGTCAGGTGGGACAATGCTGCCGCCGCTCGGTCCGACTCGTCACAGCTTTCAGCGGATTATGCTGGGTCATGGTGGTGGCTCACACCCCACCTCTCCCCCCTCCCCCTCCCCCACACACGCTTCTCACTCAATTAATTACACTGAGTACCATCGGTGAATGATGTCCGACTTACATGTACTCGCATAACTGGGTAGCTGAGTACGTGTATACTGCGTTCATGTGGCTTTCCTGGTAAGCTCGACGCTGTTAAGGCTTGTTTGCAGCTGGCTACCACTATTTTTCCGAAGTGCATTTGCAGGGGTGTACCTATTAGACGTTGTAAACCATAGGTACCCCCCCCCCCCTTCCCGATGCATTGAGGTGATGGTGGTTTGTTCGATTCAGCTGTATGAGCTGGCTCCCTGTTCCGCCTCTGAGTTGACCTGATCTGTACCGTGAAGAGAAGAGACCTCGTTTAATGATCGACTCCGCTCTCTTGTGGGGTCATTAACACACTGATTAGACGCCCGGTAGCCGTCAGAAGGGAACAGCTGATCAGAGCTGCCCCTGCCACTCCCCCTGGACCCTGACTGACTGACTGACTGGTGGTAGTGATTTACAGCAGGGTGCACAAGTCAGAGAATAGGGTAAGGGGTTACAGGGTACACGGCACAGAAAGTAGAGTGCAGGGCACTCGGTAGGTACAGGGTACAGAAGAGAGGGTACATTATGGAAGGTACAAGGAGCAGAGCACGGGATACAGGGGACAGGGGACAGGGGACAGGGGACAGGGGACAGGGGACAGGGGACAGGGGACAGGGGACAGGGGACAGAGCACCTGGAACCTTCATTATTCACCAGCATCAGCCCAGTCACGTTGGACTCGTATCAGCAAATGTGAGATAAGATCGGAACTGAGTATAGTATTCGGTTCCCAAGACTTGCTGACAACTATCGGCTTCTTCCAACTCTGTTCCCCATGTTCTGTTCCTGCCGATGACCAATCGGCTGCGAGCCAGCTCACCTCTGATGATTGGTGATCAGCAGCTGCAGCTTCCTCATGTCTCGACCTCCTCCGCCCCACCTCCTTCGTTAATCAGACACCCATCACACCCTTGGTACCACGCCCAATGATCGGTGACGGCGCAGAGGTGGCAGGGCAGGCGGGACAGGACGGGACAGGACGGGACGGAGGGCAGGCGGGACAGGACGGGACAGGACGGGACAGGACGGGACGGACGGGACAGGAGGGCAGGTCGGGACAGGTCGGGACAGGACGGGACAGGACGGGACAGGACGGGACGTCGGGAAGACGGGACGGACGGGACGGGCAGGTCGGGACAGGACGGGACAGACGGGACGGACGGGACAGCGGGATCAGGACGGGACAGGACGGGACAGGAGGGACAGGACGGGACAAGGAGGACAGGACGGGACAAACGGGACAGACGGGACAGGACGGGACAGGACGGGACAGGACGGGACAGGACGGGACAGGACGGGACAGGACGGGACAGGACGGGACAGGACGGGACAGGCAGGCCGGGAAGTGACCGGTCACTGATAGGTCACTGATAGGTGACTCAGGTGCCTCTCAGATGTGCCGGCTACAGTAGAGAGAGGCTGGTAGTGGGAGTGACCGGCCTCTGCAGGTGCCACATGAGTGCGGCGTGATATTAGGAGCGTCAAACCAGCCTTGAATTTAAGTAACAAAGGTATGGTATATTTACGCAGCAAATTTACGGCATATTAACGCAGCAAATTTACGAAGTAAAATTTACGCATCGCAGATTAATGACCTGTTGCCCGGAGATAGGTAAGCTCAGGAAGACAACACGAAAGGAATTACAATTTTATTGACAAATATTGTCACCCCAACATCGGTCATAAAGGCTGGTTAAAATCATCAAGAAGCAGTTTCTGCATTATTGTAAAGGACGTGATATAATCTGACAGAAGCAAACCATCAGATGGCCGCTGCCTGTTGAAATCGACATCGGTATATCGACAGCTCACACGTAGCAGCGTCGATGACAGGCTGCACCCGTACCCGCGGCGCCAGTACCTCCCCCGTCCCGTCACGTGACGGTCTCGTGACTGTGTCGTGACGGGCGGCGTCACGAGGCGTTCGTGATGGCCGGCCAGACAGAGCTGTCCCCGTTTCCGCCGCGGCTGTCGCGTGTCGCGTCTCGTGTCGTGTCGGTATGTCACCAGCCGAGCTGCGGCCACCTTCCGAGACTGGCCTCCAGCTATGTCTGTCTATCCACCGGCGCAGCGAGGAAGCCAGGGGTAGCTGTGGTGACGGCGGTGTAGGTTGTCGTGCAGGGGGGACACACATCAATGCGACACCAAGCGTCTTGTTTTAGCTGGAGCATCGCAAGCATCTTTAAGCGATATGCAGATATTGTTCGATACAACGGTAATAATCTGGTAATGGCCACTGTAATGTTGAACTCATGCGATGCCGGCAGCGGGCAGTTCTACTTCAATCTGAATATGAGCTGTACCGTGAACAAGAGAATGAAATTGCCAGTCATAAACCCTTTCCATGAAACCGACACACATCCGGAGAAAGACACTATCGTGGATGAATTTCAGCATCGTAATATCCCTAAGTGGCCATCAAATGCTAAAAGGTATTTCTGGTTAGCTAATTTTCTTCGTTAACAATCATATAATGAAGAAGCAATCCAATAAATAACATCGAAATGTGCGAAAAGCAGGTGAGAAATACGTCCCCGAGACAATTATAATATGCCACCGACTAATAAAGCTATACTGCGAGTGTCACATCTTTTATGTGTACCACCGCCAGCATCCGGGTTCCGCAGACTAATAAGACGTTTTTATTGCGGTGCCGTTTTTACAGCTTCAATAACAACTTTTTACCACTGTTCCTTGTTTTGATACCCGGAATAAATGCATTTAACGATAAGTGTTTATGACCGCATTTCCCTTTATTGTAATGCGAAGTGAAGAGGCCGTTGCTGGGACTCCACTCATAGTGCGGATGGCTTCCCGCCGCACAACTGGCTACCGGCAACTGCAACTGGCGACCGGCAACTGCAACTGGCTGCTGGCAACTGCAACTGTCTCGAATGCAGTTGTGGCCTGTTGTGGCCGGCAGCTCTGCAGTCGACCTTCTAGAAAATATCGCCTGAGATAGTTAGACTCTATCGGTGGCTGCTGCGCCGGGCAGGCTGGCCGTTTGGGCCGGGTTTATGTGCTAATGGGCGGCACGAGAGATATCCGGAACACTTTGAGCGAATAAGATATATTGAGACTACCGTCATTTGACGAATGTATTTGATGAATGTCCAATTTGTGACGAAATGTCATCTTTACAGAGAATGTCATTTGGCACAAAATATAAATATTAGATCCGAAAGAGATATATTGAAAAACAATGTCTTTATTGAACGACATTGTTAATATGCGTGCTAAATGGCGAATGTACTTTTGTATAAGATAGATATAAGCACGATCAAATAAGTCATACTCTCGCAATAGAATGTGAAAAAGTCGAAATGATTGATATGTCGCACAATGTGACCAAGGTCGGAAATGCCTGTTTGAACAAGAAAGGACCCGGGGGTTGGGGGGTGGGGGGGGGGGGGGGGGGGGTTGAAGGTTTTTTGAGAATGTGAAAAGAGTCGAAAATGCTCATTTTGACGAAAATGTGATTGTTTGAACGACATTGAATAAGTCGACATGTCTTTTGCGAATGTGATTTTGACGAATGTGAAAAGATCGAATGTCAACTTATTGAAACGATGTGATTTTGACCCGACAAGTGAAAAAGCGACACGTCTTTTGCCGAAATGTCATTTTGACGACATGTGAAAAGTAAAAAATGTTTTATTTTTGCCGAATATGACGACATTGAAAAAGTCGAAATGTGTTTTTCGGGCGAAATTTGTTTTGGTCGACATGAAAGTTGAAAATGTCTTTTTAAAGACGAAAGTCATTTTGCCGACAAGTGAAAAGATTGAAATGTATTTTTGCCGAAATATTATTTGGAAGATATGCGAACAATTAATTTTGCCGAATGTCATTTTGTTGGCATTTGAAAGGGTCGAAATCAGGCAGAATCCATGAAACTTCAAGGAGGGCAATCACTTGGCAGTGGTGGCGTTCTACCTATACCCAAATCTGAAACTAGACGAATTTGGTCTCACTATACTTTGAGGGTACCCTTACTTTTTAAATTGTTGGGGTCTTTTCAGGTCAGCAGGAGTGCCACCTCAGGCAGCAGAGTGGAAGATACTTACTACCACCTGCACAGGTCAGTGTGTAAGAGTGGCCTCGCTGAAGCAGCAATGAGTTGCCCTTCTCAACGGACAAAGTGACCCCTCAGACGGCCCAGAGGTGCCCTAGGCGGCCAAGGGTGGCCCCTCAAGGTGGTAAAGTTGGCACCCTGAGGCGGCAAGAGTGCGCTCTCAGACGGCCCAGGTGCCCCCTCAGACGGTCAGGGTGCCCCCAGACAGCCAGAGTGCCCCCTCAGAACGACAGAGTGGCCCTCAGGCCGGCCAGATGGCCCAAAGGCGCAAGAGGCCCTCAGGCTGTAGAGTGCCCCTCAGACGCCCCAGTGCCCCTCCGGTGTAGAGTGCCCCCTCAGGCGGCCAGAGTGCCCCCTTGAAGTTCGGAAGCCCACGGGGGGCCATGGCCCCCCTCCTCTTGGATCCGCCACTGAGTCGAAATGCCCTTTTTGGCTAGCGGGACGAGCATCCCGCTCACTTTTCGGCAAAAGGACATTTCGATCTTTTTTTCAATCACATGTCGGCAAATTAACATTCGTCAAAAAGAAATTTCGACTTTTTCACATGTCGCAAACAACATTTCGGCAAAAACACCTTTCGACTTTTTTCACATGTCGTCAAAATAACATTTCGGCAAAAAAACATTTCGACTTTTTCACATGTCGTCAAAATGACATTGTCGTATCTTTTCCCATTTCGTCAAAATACTTTCGGCAAAAAGACATGTAGACTTTTTTCATCATGTGTCAAAAATCACATTCGTTAAAATGACATTTCGATCTTTTCACATTGTGGAAAAATGACATTCGTCAAGAAGACATGTTCGACTTTTCACCTTCGTCAACATCACATTTGACTTTTTCAAATTATCGCCAAAAAGACATTTCGACTTTTTACATTCGCAAATATACATTTCGACAAAACACATTCGCCATTTAGCATTCGGCGTATTCATGTCGTCCAAAAAGACATTGCTCGGTCAAAGTGCCTTCAAATATGCATTCGCCCAAACAATGAATTCGTCAAAATTGACATTCGCCAAAGTGTCCTGTAACCGGCCGGGCCACGCCCTCACATCCGTGGAGGGCTGAGACTCCTGTGTTTCACACTGTGAGCCAACTGGACGGTGATCCGGCGGGCCGAGCACCACCTGTCCGACTCTCACCGTGTTACGATGTGTGATAACTGGAGTCCATCCTCATCATCATTGATCTGAGCCCTCACCTGACATGTCATCTTACTTCGGACAAGTCAAAATATGAAGCTTCTTGTTTAAGAACATTTCATTGCCGTCTTTTAGCGTCTCGATACAGTCAGTGGTTCAACAAAATAATCTAGGGCAATATCCCTTCCCCCAGTCAATGGAGTTCGCCTGAGATACCATCAATGTTTTAACTCTGCTGATGAGATATCTCGTTTCAAATTGACATTTCCTGACTTTCAAAGAAAGACAGGAGCGGGACTGACGGGTCACAGGAGCGGGGCTGACAGGTCACAGGAGCGGGACTGACAGGTCACAGGAGCGGGACTGACAGGTCACAGGAGCGGGACTGACAGGGTCACAGGAGTGCGACTGACAGGTCACAGGAGCGGAGTGGGACTGACAGGTCACAGGAGCGGGACTGACGGGTCACGAGGAGTGGGATCTGACAGGTCCACAGGACGGACTGACGGGTCACAGGATGGGGCTGACAGCGGTCACAGAGTGGGGCTGACAGGTCAGGAAAGTGGGCGACGGTCACAGAGTGGGGCTGACGGGTCACCGGAGCGGGACTGACAGGTCCAAGGAGTGGGGCTGACGGTTCACAGTAGCGAACTGACAGGTACAGGAGCGGGCTGACAGGTCACAGGAGTGGGACTGACAGGTCACAGGAAGCGGGCGGCTGACAGGTCACAGGAGCGGGACTGAACAGGTCACAGGAGCGGAACTGACAGGGTACAGGATGGGCTTGACAGGTCACGGAGCGGGACTGACTCATGTCCACAGGAGTGGGGGCTGACGGTCCACAGAGCGGGACTGACGGTCAGAGGATGGTACTGACGGGTCACAGGAGTGGACTGACGGGTCCAGGAGTGGGACTGACGGAGTTCACAGCAGCGGGCTGACAGGTCACAGGAGTGGGACTGACAGTCACAGGAGGTGGGACTGACAGGTCAAGGAGCGGAACTGACCGGGTCACAGGAGTGGGGCGACAGGTTCCAGGAGTGGGGCTTGCCAGGTTCACAGGAGCGGGACGACAGGTACATGGAGCGGAACTGACAGTCACAGGAGTGGGGCTGACAGGTCACAGGAGCGGGAACCTTGACCCCAGGGGGCGTCCCCCAAAAAACGAGTGGGGCTGACAGGTCACAGGAGTGGGGCTACAGGTCACAGGGTGGGGCTGACAGGTCACAGGAGCCGGGAACGACAGGTTCACAGGAGCCGGGACTGACAGGTCAATGAGTGGGGCTGACAGGTCCAAGGAGTGGGGTGACAGGTACAGGAGCGGGACTGAACAGGTCACATAGTGGGGCTGACAGGTCACAGGAGTGGGCTGGACAGGTCCACAGGAACGCGGCTGACAGGTCACAGAGCGGGGCTTGACAGTGGTCACAGGAGCTGGGACTGACAGGTCACGGAGTGGGGCTGAACAGGTCACAGGAGTGGGGCTGACTAGGTCCAGGAGTGGGGCTGACCAGGTCACAGGAGTGGGGCTGACAGGTACAGGAGTGGGCTGACAGGTCACAGGAGTGGGAACTTGACAGGTACAGGAGCGGGACTGAGGTCCAGGAGCCGGGACTGACGGGTACAGGAATGGGACTGACAGGTCACAGAGCGGGACTGACGGTCACAGGAGTGGGGCTGAAGGTCACCAGTAGCGGGACTGACAGGTCAACAGGAGTGGGGCTGACGGTCCAGGAGCGGGATGACGGGTCACAGGGAGTGGGACGACTGGTCACAGGAGTGGGGCTGGAGCGAACCGGACTGACGGGAGGGCGCTGTTGTCCCGCCCGCGCGCCGCCTCCAGAAGAAGCAGGTGCCGGCTCGCCGGACGGCGACAACTGTCATTTGTGGCGCGACTTCGCCGCCTGACAGATTGTTCCGACCAGAACCCGCTCACAGTGGTGATCACCCCCACTGGACACGGCCAGGGGACCACGCGTCATGTCTGCGTAATTGCAGGGCTGTTTTATACGCAACACCCCGACTGGGTCGGTGGTGATACACTTCAGTGCTGTCAGGCCTGCACGGCGGGCCGAGACCCTGGCAGGAGCGACACCGAAACGGGGATGTCTTCAGCTGAGATGATGATGTGAAGTGACCAGTGCTGAGTGACACCCTGGGAAAGATTGCAGGATTGCTTGAGTTCCCCGATGGTTGACTAAAATAAGCGATGGAGTTTGATATTTTTAATTATATATTGTGTATTTGAAACGATCGCCGACGGGCTAATGGATTTATGGGGTAAGTCACCCAGATATAACCATCTTAGAAAGAAGAAACATAGAGTTCAAGAATACTGATTAGTGTATATTTAAGCAAAGTTGTTCCGTCTCAGTTTTCCCATTAATTTGTGCATGACCTTTCCATCGTTGCAGCCTAAAGGTTCTGCTTTCCATCTTAGAGCCTAAAGGTTCTGCTGTATTGTCAGCTGACCCACGAATGTAGAAACGTCACGAAAACTGTGGGGGGGATGCAGTGAAACTTTCATCTCGTCTTGAGAGAAATAAAACCCACCATAGACGAGACTTATTTGCATATTTAAGCTCTTCCCGTCTTGGCAAACTTTCCTCGGTCTCAATTTTTGCTCATTAAGCAAAACAAAATATTACAAAATGTTGACCAAAACGTAAGAAGCCACGACCCCATGGCCCCCTCTTATTACGCCTAGAGTAGAGCTGACCGCACTAGAACAGACGTAAACCTGCAGTGGAGCTGCTGCTTTTGGACCCATCGCAAGTTCCGCTGAACACACCTGTTGCCACGTGCCAAGGTGGGCCTACGACAGGAGGGAATCAACAGTCAAACAGAAAAGACATGGTAGCTGAAGTTTTCCTTTGATAGGAGAAAAAACGCTGCCAGCCAAATGCTGTTACTTGGTGTTGCATGGAGCGACCAATCATAAACGCTGCTAATTCCCTCTTTGTTTCTTCTTTCTTTCCTAGATTATATGAACAATACAGTTAGCATGCATCCATGCAAATGTATCTACCATCGCAACAGCTCGTTCCCCGTATGTTATGCCTTACCTTTTTTAACTATGAAACACGGCGACATGCACTATATTGCATGAACCGGAAGATAAGAGTAAGCATTTAAAAGTGCCGGAAACAGTGGCTTTCACGGCATAAGTTTTGGTTCAGGTGCGGCCATATATCCGTGAACATCCTCGTGAACCATGTGCGGTGGCACTGAGCACAAACGTCAAGTATGTCAGCGGCGATCCATCGCCTGAGAGACGGTCAGAGACGGTCAGAGACGGTCAGAGACGGTCAGAGACGGTCAGAGACGGACAGAGACGGGTCCAGAGACGGTCAGAGACGGACAGAGACGGTCAAGACGGTCAGAGACGGTCAGAGAACGGTCAGAGAACGGTCAGAAGACGGAACAGAGACGGTCAAGACGGTCAGAGACGGTCGAAGACGGTCAGAAGACGGTCAGAGACGAAAGAGACGAACAGAGACGGTCAAGACGGTCAGAGACGGTCAGAGACGGAACCAGAGACGGACAAATACAGACAGAAGACGGACAGAGACGGACAGAGACGGACAGAGACGGACAGAAGACTGGACAGAAGACGGACAGAGGCGGACAGAGACGGACAGAGACGGACAGAGACGGACAGAGACGGACAGAGACGACAGAGACGGACAGAGACCGGTCAGAGACGGTCAGAGACGGTCAGAGACGGTCAGAGACGGTCAGAGAAGGTCAGAGACGGTCAGAGACGGTCAGAGACGGAAGAGACGGACAGAGACGGACAGAGACGGACAGAGACGGACAGAGACGGACAGAGACGGCAGAGACGGTCAGAACGAACCAAAAAGAAAAAAAGGACCGAAAAACAGAGACGGTCAAGACGGTCAAGACGGACAGAGACGGACAAATACAGACAAATAAACGGACAGAGACGGACAGAGACGGTCAGAGACGGACCAGAGACCGGACAGAGACGGACAGAGACGGACAGGACGGTCAGAGACGGTCCAGAGACGGTCAGAGACGGTCAGAAGACGACAGAGAACGGACAGAGACGGGTCAGAGACGGTCAGAGACGGTCAGAGAATCGGACAGCAGACGGTCAGAGACGGTCAGAGACGGACAGAGACGAACAGAGACGGTCCAGAGAACGGAACAGAGACGGACAGAGACGGTCAGAGAAGGACAGAGACGGTCAGAAGACGGCAGAGAACCCGGACAGAGACGGAACAGAGACGGACAGAGACGGTCCCAGAGACCGGTCAGAGAACGGTCAGCAGACGGGTCAGAGACGGTCAGAGACGGTCAAGAAGACGGACAGAGACGGACAGAGACGGACAGAGACGGACTGACGTGAACCGTTCTCTGTCCAGACTCCAGCCTATCCGTCCCCCCCCCTGCCGGTTCCCGAGTGAGCTGCCCTGTCCGGCCCGGCTGAACGGCTGGCGGCGAGGGACTGACGCCCGAGTTTCGGCGGCCGGTGACGCAGTAATTGTCGGCCGGCGTTGGTCGTCGACAGGACTCACAGGCGGCGCCACACACGGCGCGCCGCCGGAAACACCGCTCTTCCGGTGCCGGCCGAGACGCCATCGAGCCGACAGCGAGCTGCCTCGAGTCGTCAGCCGAGACACCAGTGAGTCGTCAGCCGAGACACCTGAGCTGAGACACGATGTGTGATCGTGTGAGGTATGCTGTTAGGGGCCCATTGTGTCTCGTGTTGTTGCTAGATATGGGCAGGTGTAGAAAGTGTGCGGTTTAGAGCCCAGGGTCTGTAGCGACAGCTGCTGATTTGCTGATGGTGTGGACGGACGTTGACAGGTTTCTTCGATTTGTCGGTTTGACCATAGTATAAATGTCAAATGCGAATGTATTCGGTAAATTAAATATTATTTTGCTTGTAGTGTTAGATATCCCCATATCATCATCACTGTCTCTGGGGCTTATCTTGAGACAGTTGGCCTGCCATTTTGGATGTTTTTTTTTATAAAAGGGTTATTGATCATGGGCGTCCCTGTTCATAATTCCACCAAACGTGACATTTCCTTTAGAAGTACAGCAAGTATTACCCCGCAGAGCCCTTCTTCCCTCGTTCCTGCTCTCGGTCAAACCTGAATGGCACAACACAAGTCTTCTGCTGGCCGAACAGCAGTGCCCCCAGCCTGACCCCCGCGCCTTGTCCCAGTCCACCTCTGCAGACGGCTGCACGGCCATAGAATACCGCAGACGGCAGGGTGACTGTGAGCCGAGTGGGGTCCCAGCTCTGGTGACACAGCGTTCCTGGGCGTCCTGTGACCCGACAGGTGGAGGCGGAGCTGCACCGGTACTGGGCAGTGGCCACCAGGGGGACTGGTACCGGGCAGCGGCCACCAGGGGGACTGGTACCGGGCAGTGGCCACCAGGGGGACTGGTACCGGGCAGCGGCCACCAGGGGGACTGGTACCGGGCAGCGGCCACCAGGGGGACCGGTACCGGGCAGCGGCCACCAGGGGGACCGGTACCGGGCAGCTCCCCCCGTGGACGCCTGCCAACGGCTGCCCTGATCCTTCACCCGGCCCCCCTCCAGTGACGGAGGGGACAGGTGGGCCGACCGCTGTCAGTTCCGAATATGTCGACCCGTGGCCGTGGTACGGTATTATCTCTGAGCTGATCATTCCGCAGCAGGGCTTCTGCTTGGTTTTATTGACTAAATGTAAATATATGTGATGATATAGTTTTGCAAGGTAATACTTTTGAAACTGTAGAATGTAGATACTTCTTATTTATGTGAAAAGTTATAGAAGTCAGCAAAAACATTTAGCACACTCATTCAACAAGTATATGCGGTAGGAGATGTACTTGGTCATTATAATCTGCGATTTTACCAAAAGCCTTCATATTACTGCAGGGCACACAATTACTCGTGCAAAATACTTGATAACACCTAGCGACAATTCACTTCATAGTTGAAACCATTCTCAGGTCTGGTAACCACCCGCTCACCCCCAATGACTCACACCCGCAGCACCCCCAATGATTTCTTAAGTCCACACTTATGTGACGCACCCCAGTAAAGAATCATGATAAAACAGGCACGCATCAGGAAGTGCATTAATAATTACCGTAAATGCGCCATTCGATCAATTGTGAGCATTGTTAGCGGCACAGCAAAATGCATGTATCGCTCCCGTACCTATTACTCATGTGTTTTGTTAGTTTATAACGCCTTCACACATATGGCAGCTGGACGGCGGATAGGCCTATGCAATGCATGCCACATGTTGAGGCTGTTAGATGTTTAATAATGCAGTATTGTGTCGGCCACTGTGTCCCATTTTGAACACGCTGCAAAATATGCTCTGCACCACTAATTGCCACGAAGCCGTTGTCCACAACACCGTAGGTGCACTGTACAGCACTGCTAGTCTGTTGCTATGTCATTAATTATTTGTCTTCTGCCTGCCTAAGCGTCGTATTGTGTCTGCTGCTGCAACCGTAACTGCTGCAACAGGTATACTGTGAGGCGAGTTGTTCCCTGATCCGACTGAGGTCATCTGTCTGACGACTGAGAGCTCTGGCCCCTGCAGAGAATACTGGTCGGTAACGTGTTACGTGAGAGGTCAGTCGCTCATTGAGACCAAGAGTATGACCTCTAAGGACTAGCGAGAACGACACAGGAATAAATTGTGTCAAAAGTTACTGAGCATTGAGCCAGATGGACTAGTTTTGGTACGATTGCGTCTTGACCCTATATTCCCTGCGGGCGGCCAGAATTACGTTGACCTGCGGAGGGGGCAGATTCTGCCCCCCCCCCTCCAGAGATCTCGAGAACCGCTCGGCCGATTTCGATGGAACGAACACCATTCGATTCGTCGTGACGAAATCTTTCATTTTGGATCTCGAAATTGCTTTTTTGTTCAAAAATGGGGCCAGGGGGCAAAAAATACGACAACTTTTTGTGTTTTTTAAAAGGTCATTGTGGCCATATGATTCGACCGATTTTCGTGCACAAGACGTTTTTGAGCTTTCAATGTCATGGTCTTTAATATATGAAAGGGACAAGTGCAAAAATGAAAAATAATAGGCGTACTTAAGGATGAAAATGGGTGGATTTTTAGATAAAAATATGTGCCGTTCATGAGTGTTTGTGACGATAGGAACGTCACATGTAGGCTTTGTTGCCGTAATTTGTTGAATGTAATACATTGCACATAGGCGGGCTTAGGTAAAAAACGTGGGGGCACCATGTGCGGAACGCCTTTTATCATCTTACTTATTTGAAGTTGGGCCTAAATTGACGGAGGATTTTCGCCTCCCATGTTATGTACCTGAGTGCGCCTTCTGCCGCCAAAATATGTCTAATCTATTATGTGTGATGTATATAGCAGTGGCATAGTTTCTGACGCTTGTATTGCACCGCAAACTCCGAAGGAAGTATGTGCCGCACAACACATTCGTAACGACCCTCCCAAAAAACATGAACCCCTGGAGCGCCTCTGCTGGACCATTTTTTCAAATATTTTGACTGAACACCGTCATTCATATTTACGGGAAATTTCCGAAAAGTTTCACGACGATAGACGTAACGGTTCAGAAGCGGCGGGTGAAAAACTAAGCAGGGGCAGAATCTACCCCCGCAGGGAATAGGGTTTTTAAATGGTCAAAATGTAATTAACCGTGTCTTGCTGTGCTTGGTGTTGGAAACGCCACTCGGGAATGCGTTCTTGGAAATTAAATGTTGTACAGTGTTAGCTGGCTGTTGGAATGTTTACGATAGTGAAAAAACAACGTTTTCCCAACGCAGCATCAGTTCAGGGCAATAGATGAGGAATAAGGCATCACAACAACCGCAACAGCAGGCCGGCAGCACAGGCAGGCAGCAGCAGGCCCAGCAAGCAGCAGCAGCAGGCCAAGCAAGCAGCAAAGACAGCAAGCAGGCCAGCAGCGCAGCAGCAAGGCCAGCAGCTAATAGCAGGCAGCAGCAGCAGCAGCAGCAGCAGGGCCAGAGCAAGCGCAGCAGCGGGCACACAGCAGCAGCACAGGCCCAGCAAGCATGCAGCAGCAAGCAAGCAGCCAGGCAGCAGCAGCAGGCCAGCAGCAGCAGCAGCAGCGGGTCAGCAGCAGCAGCAGCAGGCCAGCAGACGAGCAGCAGCAGCGGGCCAGCAGCAGGGTGCGGCAGGCCAGCACAGCAACAGCGGGCCAGCAGCAGCAGCAGCGGGTCAGGCAGCAGCCAGCAGCAGCAAGGCCAGCAGCAGCAGCAGCGGGGCCAGCAGCAGCAACAGCGGGCTTGCAATCAGGCGCGCAGCAAGCAGCAGGGTCCAGCAGCAGGCGAAGCAGCAAGCAGGCCAGGCCAGCAAAGATTCAAGCAGCAGCAGCAGCCCAGAAAGCCAGCAGCAGCAGGCGCAGCACAAGCAGCAGCAGCAGGCCAAGCACACATCAGCAGCAGGGCCAGCAGCAGCAGCAGCCGGGACCAGCAGCAAGGCAGCAGCAAGGCCAGCAGCAGTCAGCAAGGGCCAGCCCCAGCAGCAGCAGCGGGCCAGCAGCAAGCAGCACAGGCCAGCAGCAGCAGCAGCAGGCCGCAGCAGCAGCGCGGCCAGCAGCAGCAGCAGGCAGGTCGCAGCAGAGCAGTACAGCAGCGCAGGCCAGCAGCAGCAGCAGCGGGCCGAGCACAGCAGCAGCGGGCCAGCAGCAGCAGCAGCGGGCCAGCAGCAGCAGTCAGCAGGCCAGCAGCAGCAGCAGCAGGCCAGCAGCAAGCAGCAGAAGCGGCAGCAGAGCAGCAAAGCAGGCCAGAGCAGCACAGCAGCCAGCGGGCCAGCAGGTCATGCAGCAGCAGGGCCAAACAAGCAGCCAGCCAGCCAGCGAGCAGCAGCAGCAGGCCAGCAGCAGCAGCAGCGGGCCAGCAGGAGCAGCAGCAGCAGCAGCGGGGCCAAGCAGCAGCAGCAGAGTCCAGCAAGGCAGCAGCAGCCCAGCAGCAGCATGCAGCAGGCCAGCAGCAGCAGCAGCAGCGGGTCAGCAGCAGCAGCAGCGGGCCAGCAGCAGCAGCAGCAGCAGCAGCAGGCCAGCAGCAGCAGCAGCAGCGGGCCAGCAGCAGGGTGCGGCGGGCCAGCAGCAGCAGCAGCAGGCCAGCAGCAGCAGCAGCAGGGCCAGCAGCAGCAACAGCAGGCCAGCAGCAGCAGCAGCAGCGGGCCAGCAGCAGCAGCAGCGGGCCAGCAGCAGCAGCAGCAGGCCAGCAGCAGCAGCAGCAGGCCAGCAGCAGCAGCAGGCCAGCAGCAGCAGCAGCAGGCCAGCAGCAGCAGCAGCAGCGGGCCAGCAGGGTCAGGGTGCGGCAGGGAGCGGCGGGTGGCCCCCGGTTCCCAGCCGTCGCACTGACGCTATACTATTTACTTCAATTACCCGTGCATCATTTGCGGCGGAGCGGACTGTAAACACATCAGCGAGCATCATAGCCTCCATTTGTCAGCTCGGGGACATTAGACGGTCAGAGGCGGCCGACCCCCCGGCCGGATACACTTCAGAGACGCCGCCCCGCCCCGCTGGAGCCCCACCCGAGTGTCATACCATCAAGTGACCGTTGTCACAAGCAGCGCCGCCCCGCCCCGCCGGAGATACCATCAACTGCAGGCTAACGTCAGCGGCACACTTGCAACGATTCAACTTTTTAGTCGACCCAAGTGTGGCTGAACAGCCGAAGAACTGACTCGATTATTGACTCAAGTGCTGTTTAAAAATAAAATGAATCGACTCAACTCTTGGCTCAAGTGCTATTTAAAACAATTTAATTGACTCGACTCAAAAATATATTTGAGTCGACTCAATTTGACTTATCATTACAAGTTGAATTATAACTTGATGATGAGAGGGGGAGGTGGTGGAGTCGAGTACCAGCAGAATCGATTTTATCTAGCATAAACTGTTTTGCTCCGGGGGCGGGGCGGGCCCCAGTGGGCCCCTTACCTATGTTCCTGTTGTAACAGACTCTTTGCTTGAGTCGACTCAATCTGATTCACAGCCGAAGAACTGACTCGACTCTTGACTCAAGTGCTGTTTCAAACCCACTAAATTTACTCGACTCTAGACTCAAGTGCAGTTTAATCGACTCGACTCACGACTGATCCAAACTTAACTCTGAGTCGGTTACAAGTCTGGTCAGGGGTACTCCAGATATGAAGTGAGAGGTAACCCGTCGGTAGCTATGCCGTCAACTGCAGACATACCGTCATAGATACCCTCTTTGAGAAAGCACCAGTCGGTGGCGCTGAATCTAGGTCGTTTGGGTGTGAAGATGATGGGCGCCAGACGACAAATACAAACTATCAAGTTTTGAATGCAGTGGCGTCGCAGCACAATTTTGAGTGGGGGCCAGTCAGGAGCTTGGGGGGGCACCCGGGAGTTTTGGGTACCAGCACCATTTAAAATAGGTAATTAGGTATGATGTTAAAATCCTGCGAATCTCCGGGGAAACAACGGCAGAAGCGATCCAGAGGGTCGGGGCCGGGGGGACAGGCACCCTCCTCCCTCTCCTCCCGCCCCCTCCCTCCCCTCCCTTCCCCTCCCGCCCCGGTAGCGACGGCGACAGACGGATAGACAGAATCGAACTCACACAAAGCCGGCTCTCAGAGCACAGTAACAGCGCCGGGCCATAGGCGTTTCTCTCAGCGAGTGAGACATTGCCACTCTAATGTACCGGTACCACACGGCCGGGCGGAGACATTTCCACCCTTACAACGCACTGGCACCACACGGCCGGGAGAATTGATGTGGGGAAATGGACGCAGGACCAGCAGTGATCATTTGGACGAAGACCAGACATGTTCCGCCGTTCTGCAGCTGACCATCAACGAACTGCCCTCGGAAGTCGCACAGCGATAATATAAATCGCACATAATTACTACGCAGGAACATCTCTGACCACGCCGTTATTGAATTAAAATGCCTCGGCGCAAAAACTGGGCAGAAGTTGCCGATAATGAGGGGTGCGGTATAAATCACGGAGCTGAGGAGGGTGCGTGCCCCAGTACTCAACCCACCCCCTTCTCGGAGGGGGCGGGGAAAGGGGGAGGAACAATGGATGCTCGTGACTCTGACGTACTGCAGATCAGCTTATTAACCGGTGAAATATGATCACAAATTGGCTGTCAAAGTGAAAGCCAAGCACTTCGCAGGCTGATGGATGTGATAGATGATGCTATTACCTTCCTACCGGGCAACAAAAACACGCAGCAGTTGCCTGCGAGGTGGCACCGACCAGCCTATGAGGATAGAGTGCTGTCAAAGCCAGGCAAACGGTTTGAATGATTTGAAACTCTCATGATTAGTAACCGTGATTTGGAATCCACCAGTGAACTAATAGCCTACGCCTGACTGTCGGAAGTATGTGGGTATTAATTTCATTTTCGAACCCTCGCAATGGCTGGGACGCAGCCGTAATATACATTTTTTCCCGGTAAGAGTACATGCCTTGATGGACGAAAACATTGCAAAAAAATGCTTCGCTCTGAGACGTTAGCTTTTTGCTACATGACATTGCGTATGTCGAAGAAGATGTAAATTATGCGTTAAAAGCTACGAGACATGTTTTCATATTGCAATATGGGCAGTGGACGATGGGCAGTGGACGATGGGCGGCGGGCGGCGGGCGGCGGGCGGCGGGCGGCGGGCGGCGGGCGGCGGGCGGCGGGCGGCGGGCGCGGGCGCGGGCGGCAGGCCAGCGGACAGCGGACAACGGACAGCGGACAACGGACAGCGGACAACGGACAACGGGCAACGGACAACGGACAACGGACAACGGACAACGGACAACGGACAACGGACAACGGACAACGGACAGCGGGCGGCGCGGGCGGCGGGTGGCGGGCGGCGGGCGGCGGGCGGCGGCACCCCGCCAGGAGCACCAGGTGGGTGTGTGCGTGGTGCGTATCCTTGCCGCCACTAATACAGCTATAAAACCGTACTTATTTCCTTGGTTGGCTGCGTTTCCAGAGCTGGGTGCTACCCAACCCGCGCTGCAGGCAATTAACGCAGCTTGTAACGAGTCAGTATTAGTCGGCCGCGACAGATTAGCCGGCGAGTTTCACCGGCGGCGTGTGGACTGTGGGTGTCAGTGTCAGAGGCGGCGCCACCAGATTTTACCTGGGGGGGCAAAGTCGAAAGGGGGCCTCCTTTTCCCAGGGGGCCTCCT
>VOPJ01012140.1:0-12121 GCA_014673585.1 Semibalanus balanoides
CCTGGGTAACGAAGTACTTATGCGTATTTTCTGGAAAGCTCTTTGTGTTCAACATAAATATGTCGTCGTCGTTATTAAATGTGCTTCCCTGACGTTGAAGATAATTTTAGATCAAATTCAAATGAGACAGCGTTATTAAGTGTCCCAGCGAGAGATTCATTTTCCAGAGACAGCGAGTCTGGTCAATGATGCTGTCGGAAGAGCCTTTCTGATGAACAAGCTCTTCGCTTTCCGTCACATCTTCCATACTAAACCCAAGTTTTCAACATAGTAAAAATATCGCTGCTAAACCGACGCAACCGGATGCAAAGTACTCACTCGCTTATCATTCAAGTATGTGTTCTGTAAAGTTTCCAGTTCCTTATTTATTAGTGCTGTACGTCTGTTTTGGCTAATTATAGCAAAACGTTGAACAAGGACGCAGGAGCCGGGGGAGAGAGGGGGCAGCGGCCCCCAACTTTTTCGAGGAGGGGCATCGCCCCCGACTTTTCTGAGGATCTATTTCTTCTGTTTACAGTTTTCTGTTTAATCAAATTGTTGAAAAGTGATCACATAAATGTGGAAGATAAAAAGTACTTGTTCATTATTAAATGATTGCAATTTATAGGTAGGGATCTAGTTAATGATTGCTTTCTAGTCGAATTTGAGGCGTTTAGCCATCCTTTAGATTAGTTAATACCGAACATCTTGGATGGTCGAAAACCAGAAAATTGATTAGATGTTACCAAGCACCGTAGACATCAACACATCTTAGTTACACCCCCCATAGGGAAACTTAAATGACGTTCAGCAATTTTAAATTTTACACTTCCGTGATACATTACGTTTATTCGAATCAAATGACAACTACCCAAAACAACAATACATAAAAATAGACGTTTCGACAACATTTCTTCGTAAAAGTTGTATAAATGAATCAATAATATTTATAATTCAATTTTACGTACTAATAGGTAGATCGATGAATGCAAGAACGTGTTAAAACGAGAAACGTTTATACACTATGCTTTTAGAATCACTTTCGCAAGGAGTGTTTCTCACGGCACCTACTTTGAATACGTGTTTCTCTTGTTTTACCTGAAAGTGATTGCTTGTATTCATTATGTTTATAATTTAAATATTTATCATTTATCAACACTGAGGAAGACACTCTGTTGTCGAAACGTCTGTTTTTAGGTATTTGTTTGGATTATCATTGATTCCGAATAAAACTATCATGTCTGATACTTCACATTACAGTTACGTTTGTAATAACGATGCTGATTTTTGCCACCTATGCATATTTGTTTCTCTATTTTTTGTATATATCTTAACACACAAATTGTGTCGGTTTGAACAAAAAAAGCATAGTTTGAATTTTGGAGGGTTAAAACCTCAAAGCTTCACAAATCTGATAAAACCATTTTAACAAAATTATATTTCATATTTGTACAGTGTACATATATGACAGGGTTTCGGATTCATGACCTATTTCGCGGACACGGATGTAAAAAAAGATACACGCGCCAGTTTTCAACCAATCTTGACAAACTTGATGTCAAAATGTTGGAACATATGTGGAATTTCATTTGACATTCTCAAAATTTGCATATATTCACTCTGAGTATGAATAAATCAGCGTAAAAGACGAAAAATAGCAAAAAACGCGTTTTTCAGGGTAAAAAATATTTGGTCTCCCAGCTTCGAAGAGGTTTCGTGGCTGTTGATTTACATTTTCGTGGACAAATGGCCATAACATACATCGAGTAGGAGACTAGGCTAGAAGGGCAACGTCGTCGCGACGTCGCGGCCTATTGGCGTAGTGCGCGGCAGAAATTTAGCATTCAGTTGAAGTGTACAGAACAAGCTTGCATCGCAGCTTCACGATGAATCTTTGAGTGGAGTGCGCGAGCTTGTATTGATTTCAGTGTCCTGTTGACGGTTTATGCAGCTAGCTTGGCGATAGTTTTGGTTTTGTGCAAAGTTTGTCTCAATTGCATATATTTACGCTCCGTCGTCTCATTTGCGTATCCCCAGCCGCAGCGTCGTTAAATCCCATTAAGTCCCATTTAAACCTAAACATATCTTGTTTACTGTCTCTTGTCTCTTCTTTACAGAGCACTTAAAATAGTAAAGAAGATGAAATGAGTAAACAGATGGAAAGGAAGCCAGACACCTTTAGCTATCGATCCTAAATTACGCTAATACGGCGACACCAAATATAACATAACATCACCTTTCTCAACACCAAGTTACCAAAGTGGGCTGTCTGCTTCAGCAATATTCTAGGTAATATTTTTGCGACACAAATGTTAACCCGGCAGTCACTGGGGTATTTTCTGTAACACGAGTCACTGGGGGGGGGGGCTTTTTTAGCCCCCTTGTATCTCCGGAACCAATTAGATGATCGCGCTGAGTCAAACGGCAATCGATAGCCAAGAAAAGTTCATCGACGAAAAATAATTTGTGTTGCCCTAGAGGTCAGTGGTGATGTCACAGGTCAGGTCAAATGTCAAAAATCTAGCCGTTCTAGTTTTACAATCTAGTTTATAGACCATATTTTCCATTCAAAGCATTTTGGCTGCAAACCACGATCAACTCCAGAGTGCTTCTTCAAAGGTATGACACACATCCCAGAATTAGCTAATTGGCGGATTTTTGGCAAAATATTCGAGGTCAAGGTTAGGTCTCATAGAGGTTCACTATGCCAAAATTATAGCGAAAGGCCATGCAACACATGTTGTATATACTATTTTACGTGTAGAACTTTGAAATTTGGTGCCATTTTATCACCTGACATTAATGTATGTGAAGTAAAGGGCAAGTAAAGGTCAAACTCAATGTCCACAAAAAGGATCAAATTTGAAAAATGGAATAATCAATAAATCTCAATCGCATTTTTCTAGACGGGTTTTGTCTCAGAAATACAGTTGCTGGTCCTTTATTTCTTTCATCTTGGTCAAAAAAGGACAAATAAATGACAATTTCAAAAATTTTGACGTCCGAGTTACCCATACCTTAGATGTCATCAAATAGTCAAAAATTGGCGTCCGCCATATATCAATACTATACATAAAAAACATATTGAATAACCTATACATATAACTAATGTTTTAAGGCAGATAATCATTTTGAAATTCCCGGTATAGTGGTTGAATATGTATAGTTATTTAACATTTCTTTTTTAAAAATACCTTAAGAATTTGAGTCTTTAGGTAATTTAAAAAAAGTAAATTCCTTAAAATTTTTGGGGTCAATTTTTTATTATAAAAATCCTGAGACTTTCCATATTGTAGCCCTTCGACGATTTGTAATCTTCTCACGTGTTTTTTCAGATTCAATTTTATCCTCTATAAGGAATTTGTAACGGTTCCTAAAAGTTAGGTTGATGTTTGGTGTGAAAATCGTGTGTAGTGACGTCACTAACTTAGCTTTATCTAAAAAAAAAAATCTGAACATAAAAAAAAAAATATGCAAAAGGGTGTGAAATAAATGCCGGTCAGTTGCTAGAAGTTTGGCGTTGATTGCTTGCCATTATTTCGTGGGCGATATTCCAGATAATTCTCAGGGGGAGGGGGGGGGGCTAAAAAAATCCCCCCCAGTGACTCGCGGGTTAAGGCAAGTACAATATATGCCTGACATAAGCACGTAGAGAAGCTTGGCGGATACCCACGGAGATACTACCCAATACTATCCGTCCCCCAAGGGCGGATTTAGCCTGGGGGGGGGGACCCAGTGGCATAGTTCAAAAATTGTTTGAGCGGGGGGGGGGGGGGGAAGGGGCAGCAGGCCAGTCAGCCCGTCAGCGAGAGATAGTGTGTTGTTTGACCGAAGGGGGGGGGGCTAATGAAAGCACGGCGCGGTCTAGCCCATCTGCAACCTGATGTAGAGCTGGTCTAATATGTATATGTAAAAATTCATCTAAATTTTACTTTTTGCGTACTATGAAGGAGCTGGATCAAGGGAAACATGTGAGTACCTACATGTTCCCTTGAATCAGTCCTTCATGTACACATAAGTGAAATTAGATAAGTTTTTAGAAACTAAAAAAGGAAAGATACATAATAGACCGGCTGAACGCAGGGTGCGTCGCCGATAATTTTTGAGTGAGGAGTCGGCTTAAATCACCCAAAAAACATCCAAAATTGTTTGCGTTCTTTCAACATTTGTAATGAGAATCTACTGTTATAGTATATAGGTACATGTTATTAAGCGACGTAAAGTGGCGCGGAATTTTTACGGGTTTGACTGATAAACCCAGAAATATAGGCGGTGTAGAGGATTATATGAGGTGGCCCATGTAGAGGATAACAAGCATAACAATGTTATTCATTCAATTCAGCGTTAAGACGAACCGAAAACGATGACGATGAGTTCGTTATGACGATGATTACCGATGTGACACCGTAAAGTGGCGTAAGAATTTTGATTCTAGATCATGGAAAATGAAATTGTAATATTGAAACCAAGACCGTGAGTGGAGCCAAGCCTCAGGCGCGGAACTATGCCTCAGGTAACTCCTTTTCCTGGTTCCACATATCGGTATGATGCAAAATATTGGTCCCTGGAGCCAGCAATTACCGCCAGGGAGAGCCTCTGCTATGCACGTGATGCAAATAATTTTCCCGTTTTTCAAATTTGCAAAAGCAATTGCGAAACTTGTGTCATTCCGCGAAGCGTCGCGAAATTTTCCCGTTTTATACTGTGGATAGGTGGATTTTGACTGCTGCAATAACATTTTTTTACGACGAATTTGCAGAGGCCGACCGTTTGTCCGACCTTTTTTTTTGGGGGGGGGAGGAAATCATAGTTAAGGAGCTGATAAATCATGACAGTATGCATATCATGAACCAATCAACTCTGCTCCTGTCCACTGAACAGTCAGCTCAGTAGCTCAGCTCGGATTCATCTGTGCCGGTCTTGCATTCCGCATATCAATATTCATCGTCACTTTTACTGGTGCTCAATATCTGATGGGTGAAAAACGAACGCCGTCTATGCAGATCTTCCGTCGCCTTTCAAGCCGCTAATTATAGGTTACTTTACACAAGCTGGCAGATTCGTACAATCCCAGTGAGTAAAGTTATAAAGGAGACTTGACTGAACTGGAGAAATTCTCCCTCGGACAGAAAGCCGAGATCGGTCGTGAATCAAAATAGTTTTTAGAGAGTTGGCATAAAATCAGGAATCTCCCAAAAAGCCTCTCTGGCACCCAAGTTTTTCTTCTTCTGTATTCGTTAACGAGTTGCCGATTTGAGGTGCAAATATGTAGAAAACCAATATTCATGAGATATGTAGTCATGACTCATGATATATGCTGATTAGCCAGGATCTCGGTAGAAGCTTACCGATGCGTAATGCGTATCTAAGCCAGCAATATCACCTAGCTGTTAAATACTCATAATCATGGATACTCATGGATATGACAGGACTATTGAAGAGGCCTAAAGGCCTGGTTTGCCTGGTCTCGTCGAGCTCTAAGGCCTGGCCTGCGCTGACTAAGTCACGGCACATCATAGTGTGCGCCGCTCCAATGCTTATCGAGACGGTTCTTGACTGGTTTTCGTGGAATAAATGAGCACACCAACTGCGTCCGGCAAGGGAGTTCCAGTCGTTTGATGGCACGGAACAGTCCAGACGTTTCTCCGCGCTCTTGTCTGGGCCCGGGGTTGTCACCTTCTTCGAGTGACCCCTCTCGTCGTGGATGACGGCGGAATCCGGAGATATCCCTCTCCTTTGGAAGCCCGAGGTGCCCATTGATCAGTTGGTACATATGGAACAGCAGATGTCACCTTCTTTTACGACGGTAGAGCATGGACGGGAGTTTTTCCAGCATACGCAGTTGTCTTTGTACGACAATTGGCGCAGATTCTGGAACCAGTTTTGGTAGCACAAACGCTGGAACCCTTCAATAAATAAGCTGATCGCCCCTTATAGAAGGCCCCATTATCATGTTCCGTACTGAGATGGTGGGGCGGACTAGAGACTTTTAAGAGAAGCGGAAGGGACCGGCAATCAATATTTTCAAACGATCGGCGGACAAGTCCCAGAATCTGGTTAAAGGGATTATACGTTTTCCTTTTCCCAGAATAATTGAGTTACATAGTAAATCGTACTTAAAAAGGTGGTAGAAGTCCAACGGTAGTCGCATTTTTCTGAAAAATCATCTCTTCTGCACGTACGGACATCTCCAAGTGCGCAGTGATATCCACCACGTACTTTCTGCAGTACCTACTTATTTGTTTAGGTAGAGGCGAACTCATCTCTTTTATGCCAACACAAACACACCACATATGACATATTTCAGGTAAAATAAGCAATATTATACAAATAAACTTGTTTTGTTCCGACGACAGCTGCAGCCAACCAGTTTTTCCAAATTCGATATTTTCATGAATTTTCATGTCAAAATTCATAAACGACAGCACCAAATTCTCATCGCTACTAACAAGAGAAAAAAGAGAATAAGAAAACAAGAAATTGAACAAACAGTGTGTAATAACAAAAAGTCCCGTAAGCTTGAATTGCATAACCATGTTGTGATCGAGTGTAAAACTTGCAGATAATTCAAAACTCTAAAATTGATGAAAAACGAAACAAAACGTGTGCTTGGCTTAACCTTCTACAATCGTTTACAATCGTTTTAATCGTTAGTATCACCTTCTACAATAGTTTTTAAGATGGCAAAGAGCGTACGAGTGTCACCGTCACGTATACCAAGGACCTTTCGGGCGTGCATACGCACGCTCGAAAGGTTCTTTGCAGGGACGATTTTTTCTGAAAATGATTGGTAGGGCTCCGATTTATTTAGAAATACAACGGCATCAACAATGCATAAGGTGGCTTTTCATGTCGAGGTGATAAAGAAAAAGGACACAAAAACTACTATGGCAAGGAAACGGATAAGGATTAGGACGGTTGAGTAGGTATAGCCTGATAGGATACAGGACAGAGAGTGCAACTGCTGCCCAATGGCGCTGCGCACATCTGCAGTAAGTTAAAGCATAAGTACCTAGGTATAAGGACAATGCTGGAGTACTAAAACAAAAACAAAATTCTAACTTTATATATTTTTAAGTAATTTTTACCATGCAAAGCCGTAGGCCTAATGTTAAATCATAAATTATTGGTAGGGCTTTGGCCCTACCAGGCCTAAAAAACGACGCCCATGGTCCTTTGTCATCTTTGTTGGTCTTTGATGGCCATTTTTCAGAATTGCTTCCGAGTTCGTAACCGCTATTTTGTCTCAGCCGCGCATATTACTGCACCATCGAATTTGATGCAGATTCTAAGGTAAAAGTGGTGGACACTGGACAGTAAAGCCCCCAAACAAGTATGGATTTTTGATACAAATCTCGAAAAAACTTACAGTTTTAACGCTAATTCTGGATGAAATAATGAACTAAATGAGCATTGATGTCCCTGCTATATGTCATATAGCGTGTTTAAAGATCATGCAACTGTAAAATAATGCATTTTCTTTCAGAACGTAAAGCTGCATAATCCCTTTAACTCGCGACTTACTGGGGTATATTCGGTAACGCGACTTACTGGGGGGGGGCTATTCATAGCACCCTCTGACCTCCGAAACTGCTTGACTGATCTTAAAAATTCAAACGGCATTCGATAGCCCTGTCAAATTTTTCGGAGAGAACCTAATTTTGTTAACCTCAGGGTCACTGATGACGTCACAGATCACGTCAAAGACAAAATGTTTGACCGTGTCATAAAAGTCCGGTGGATGGAATTGTCGCGCAAAAATGCGACATCAAATGCTTAACTAGTTGATAAGTCGGTATGATTCGTGTATCTGACGCTTCTAATTACCATTCTAAGCTGTTTTTTACCTTGGGTCAGGTCAAGGTCATCCGGGGTCACGAGGTCAAACTGCAGATTACGGTCATAAGGAGTTGGAACACATGATTGGGGTTCGTTTTTCCACTAGACCGCGAAAAATGACCTAAGAACAATTTTCGTTCCATAGAAATAGAAGTAAAAAGCAAAAAACGGAAATGCATTTTGAATGCATGTTTTTATGCGGTGGTCGAATTTTGTCTTTAAGAGATTGTAAGTCTTTTTTTTTAATATCGACTTCAAACTTGGTACACTTACTCATTGGGCTCGTCTCAGTCACATGTATTCCGGTTCTTTGAAAATTTTGATTTTTGAAAACTTTGTAAAAAAATGCCTTAGGATTTCTCAAAATTTTGAATTCAGTAAATTTCGAATATCCGAGATTCCAGTTTCATAGCCGGGTTTATTTTCTGTTATTCCCTATATGACAATCGAGTTTATTTTAAAAACTGTACATTTGACAGCGTTTTCCGCAAACCCTTATTTTCAACAAAAACGCAGAGCATGACGTCACTCTGACGTCATTTCCGGTTGACCTATCATAGCATTATATTTTTGCTTCAGGCGACATTTGTAAAATCAATGTGAGTGTCAAAGGTGCTCTAAGCTTGGTGACGATACCGCTGTTGGTTTAAGAGATATTGCAAAATAACGGGAGGAAGCTATAAATAGCTCCCCAGTAACTTGCGTGTTATAGGGAATGTGCCCGTACTAAGTCTCACATCGCTCATGTGGAGTTGTTGACACTGGTCTATATAATGTATTTGTCTGAATTTAGCCATTACTTGATTTCTCCAAGATCACTCTAGTTGCTGAGATATTCCAAATTCGCCAAGATCAGTATGTAATCACAAAATTATCGGTATGCCCCAGAGAGGTTTTGGCCTAGAAGCACTAGCCTATCGACTACACTGCTAGCATATATTGTTAGCGCTGGCCGCTGGCCAATAGAAAACAGCTCGTGAGCGCTGATAGCAGCTGCCGAACAAAGCTTCGGTAGTCGGTGGTCATTTTAAATTATTCGTTTGGGAAGTTTATTGTCTTAGGTGCGTCATTCTAGACAATATCGTTACGCTGCTTAAAGTGGCGATTGCTTATGGATATCGAAGCAAAACAATATGCAAAACAGAATGTAGATAAAAAATCAGCTGAAGGGGCTCCAGACGTAAATGCTATCGTATCGAATGATCAAATGGATAGCTTCTTACCGTAATACAAATACATTTGGAATTCCAAAAGAGAAGGCACAACCCTCCCTTTAACGGTGAGCAACATTTCCCCTGGTCGTGTTTTCTATACCCTGGCTGCGCTACAAGCTCATTGCTCAACTATTCTGAAGTAGAAAAACACAAGCATGAAATTCGTGGCCCGAACTCTCAGCCTTTCATTATGAACCGGAATCCAGCTCAGCTTACCAGCGAAGATGAGCACTGCGATGCGAATATCCAGCTCACCTTACTACCGAAGATGAGCACTGCGGTGGGAATATCCAGCTCACCTTACTACCGAAGATGAGCACTGCGATGGGAATATCCAGCTCACCTTACTACCGAAGGTGAGCACTGCGATGGGAATATCCAGCTCACCTTACTACCGAAGATGAGCACCAGGAGCACTGTGATGGTCAGCTGATTGTGCAGAAAGAAGATTATATAGAGCAGGTCAGGATTCGCCGGTGACTTGAGAAATAATCTGCAACAAATGCAATGAAACATGTCATTGCTGAAATTGACTCAAATGCAATAATCATAATGACAACTGGATACAAATTATTTAGAGTTGGTAAAGCCAGTATAGTTTATAGCATACAAAATGTTTAAAGAAGCCGAAAGGCGTACATTAAGTCCAAATGTCGCACACATTTGTGGTCAGGTTTTCAGGGAATGGCAGACACCGATACTCTGGGGAAATCGACATCAATTGGCTTAGACCCTCACGAGGTCAACAGCGTGCCATACGAGCTGAAGCCCGACGGCGCAGCTCTACCGTGCTGGAGAGGGCTTTCAGCTCTCATTTTAGAAGCTAATGAAGTCGATCTTGATACAAAAGACTGTCGAAGAATATCAGGAGACATTCGACCTCCGGATAAATGCAATCAGCGTCATCCATTTCTATTACTGCAGTCATATGATCACGCGGAGCAGCAAAAAAGACAGCAACAAAAAATGTACTTCTGTCTTTTGCTCATTTTGATCGCCTTTACTCTTATCTCTTATCATTACTCTTGTCTCTTATCATTGATGTATAAGTACAAGTAGCTACATAAAGTGCAACTTAAATAAGCTAATTAAACATAGTTTTAAAATGTAACATCAAACAATTTTACCTCAGCGCTGTATCAACAAGATCACACATGAGCATGATCTTATCTTCCAAACGCATTTACAGCGCATCGTTATAGGTTGATTTCGGTCCTGCCTCGGCGGGTCACCTGCCGTAAAATAGGTCACCTGGGCTACCTCCAACTCATTACGTACTGCCCCGCTGGTCATTGACAGTGTGTCCTTGCGATGGGAGCTTCGAGACAGCCACGTTCCAACAGTCGATTGTTGCTTTCCTCGGGGACCAAGAAGTCATCAGCTCACGAGCCCAACTGACACCGCCAGCTCCGCGAGAAAGGAAGCTGGTGAGAGGAGTGATACTCGGCCGGAAATGTCAGCCGGAGTATCAAGAGTAATGGCCAAGAGGAAAGCCATCACCGGCACTTCATCTCTAGGAGACAGCTTCTAAATGTAATGCATTAAAACAATTATCTGATCTTTGGGAAAATAGATGTTTTTCTTTAAAAAATACTTAAATAATTTGCACTTTCGCATGCATGGTGGTTGATGGTAGAAACACATTACCTATTTTTTTGACATTATGAAAAGTAAAACTGATGTTATCAAAATCCCTCGTTCGAATGCGAAGACAGTGGGCTGGATTTTTAAGACAAGAACACAACAAAGCTGAGCTGCCTGCATGAGACATCCCACTATGCAGAGGCGCCAGACGGCGATTTTGAAGAAGCCTGACTGGCTTTATCTTCATTGACGAGTTTTTCACCGGATCTATGTTTGCTCTAGTGAGTTTCGGGTCAACCGACCCAGAGCCACGGCTGTGCAGAACAATTGTTGTAAAATGCATTCCTTGATGGGAAGACTTAACATTACAGCTGGTGTCCTTTTAATGCCATATGGATTTATCCTACCAGAGTTGCTCTCTAGCCCAATTGATTCTGCTTTTACATTGTAATGAGCATTTAGCAGCCACTTCTTTGTATGTTCTCAGTACTGGGCTAGCTGTCCGGCTTGGCCGTATTTAAGTTTTGTGTTAGTATTTGGATAAAGTAAACACATTTAGCACCCTTGCTAACTGCTACTCATTCGATTTACATGCACTTACACTATTGGTACATGTTCGAGAAGCTGAAAACATACATTTAGGACCATTGCTTACTGGAAACAAAGTCTTCGCAATCGCTCACGAACTGTGAAGCGAGTTGTACGTGACTGTGACGGGCCTGTAATTTCCTATTCAGCATACGTAGTCCCATTTCCAACTTTGACCGGACGAGTGAAGTTTCCGTTGGGGAAATTGAGCCGGAACCTTTACCGGCAGGTTAGACAGACGCCATCAGCTCAGAAGGTGGATTATGACCTAATGGCCGTAATAGCTACTTCTCACGTCCTAATATGCCACGTTTCAACTGGCCAGGCGGCACAGCACGGAATGGGCAGCGTGCGTCACTCTCGTCTCAGCTGCGGCGCGCCGGCAAACTGCCTTCTCCACTCTCCAGTCGCCATCTGCCGCCAGGTTCCGCCGGGCCATCCAATCCCGCCAGCCGGCCGGAGGGTGGTCTATCGACTCAGTAAATTTCCCCGCCTCTCGCCGCCACGTGCGCCGTCCCACCGACAAAGACGGTCATTACCGGCTCCAACTGGGCCGGTTTCAGCGGTGCCGCCGTGGCAGCCGAGGTCTGAGGTCTGAGGTCGGCACAGCTGTTATGGGCGGAATGGTGTATTTCCCATCAGCTCTTCGCTTCTTACTGCGCACCACTCAACTCTCCATGACCTCGGGATCCCCAGGCCGATAGGGTCTTGTCCCAGCGAAACGCTGGTTGGGTAACAAGCTCCCATCACCGATAAACTAATAAAAAGTGTTCTACTTTTAGTAGAAGAAGTTGCGAAGACTTGCTGAAAACTTTCTGAAAATATTTGTATTTGTGCTCTGTAGCAATGAACAAAGTGTCACAGGTTGATTATGTTTAACACCATTTAGCAACAGTCTCCCTCTCCCTCTCCCTCTC